>DWDU01005386.1:0-10039 GCA_018245575.1 Jemadia suekentonmiller
CGGGTGGCGCAGCCGCGCCAGCGCCTTGCGGAACGCCTCCGCCTGCTCGCCCGCCACCTCCTCGTCCAGCGCCACCTGCGGGCCGAGCGCCGTGAGTGGCGGCCGGGGGCGCGCCGCGCGGACCGCCCCGCGGCCCGCCACGCGCCTACCTTGATGAGCTGGAAGGTGGCGGCGCGCAGCTGCAGCCCCTCGGCCAGCGCGTGGTCGAGGTGCGCGTGCGCGGCGGGCGGCGTGCGCACGGCCTTCTCGCGCGTCAGCGAGCAGAGCGGGAACGCGCGCACCACCGTCTGCTCGCACGCTGGAACAGGACGCACATCTCGTGATATCTCGTCATCGACCGGTACATATTCTACTCGGTATTCTATTCCGACTTCTATTTATCTTAAAAAATAATCACATTTCATTATTTCGCACAGGTTTCTGTATTATTATTCAAAAGCCATTGTACAAGGTGGCGTGCGGCTCGACTCACCGAAGGGGTCCAGGGGGGTGCCCTTGAAGATGACCCGGTAGTTGGTGAGGAAGAGCGCGCCCTCGGCGGGCAGCAGCGGCGCGGCGCGGCCGTCGCCCACCAGCAGCGCGCGCAGCGCCGGCGCCGCGATGGTCTCCCCGCACACCAACGCTGGGGAGACTATTCGAGGCTGTGAATTCATATCGCAATGTTTAATATTAAAAGGAAGAAAAAACAATATATGTAGAATTAATTTAATAAGAAATCTTATACTACAATACATCATGTTCCTAATTATGATATAAATATATTATGTATGAACAACAAAGGTACAGAAATGTTTAATGCGACTAAATAAGCTAATCATTCGTTTGAATTCGACGTCAGCAGTACGCGGTTCCACGGAGTATCGTCACATTGTAATCGTACCAGCAGACGAACCACCCACACAAGCTCATCCCCATCCCCGTAGAGGTTCTCAAAATATTGCCAATCCCAATACCTTATCTATATATATTTAGAATCTAAATAATTTTTTTGACCTTGAAATACAACCCATACATTCTCACTGGTTGAATAACTTTCAATCTCTAGAAATTTCTCCCAGTCATAACAGATTAATGATTGACTCGTTGATCGTGTTGGTTACAAGAGCGACTGCCGATCGAGACCCTGAGTTAAAATTCCAGGTTGGGCACTATCGGATTATTGTAAATTAGATATTCTAATGGCTCAGAGTCTGAACGTGTGCCCGCTGTATGGTAATAGACTTCCCACCAATTCCTTAATGGGACGTAAACATAACTGGGACCCTGGGAGTGTACTGCACTCCTTTGCCCCATCTTCGAGGATTACAGGCGTGATGTTACGTTGTACCAGATTTTACACTTTTCATTTCCCATAATCTCATCAAAATTTATCATGTGCCAATATTTTATACCCTATTAACCTTTAGGTTAATAGGGTATAAGATGTTGGTACAGGTGACTAAGGTCAGCATCCTGTTTGCAGTATGCTGACCTTAGTGACTTGCAGCTGAAAATGTTTAAGAATAAAATGCTTCAAATGTGTATGTATTCGTTGTACCGTACCTTCTGCACGGGCGGCAGTCGGCGGCTCTCCCTGGCCACGGCGTCCAACGTTTCTAAGTGCATGTGCACCACTCCCGGGATCATCTGGTGCAGGCAGCGCACGTGGTCCGCCGTCACGCCGCCCTCCGTGCACACCTGACCGAGCACCGACCATATAATGTGTTACTATATCTATTGTCGAAGTCTGCTTTGAAATATATCAACTAAATTTATAGCTGCTTTGAGTAACCAGCCAGCATGTATGAAGAAAGTGATAAATGTAGAAGAAGCGTGTAGACATTTTTCAAGGACACAAATATTTAACACTCGGTGCTATCTGTCAGGCCCGTGAGTGAGCTGGCGTTATGATGTAATAATAGCTATTTAGATGTAACACACCTTGTCAACAAACCGAGAGACCATTTTGATGACGTTGTTGCCCGCCTCGCCCGGGTCGGCCTCCTCGAACCCAGATTCAGCGTCGGCACTGTCGGATTCTGCGACACTGTGAATTTAGATAAATATGTATCTAAATGTAAGCACAATATAAATATTAATTAAGCGGTGTATGTGAGGAGATGTGTAAAGCGAGAGCGGCACCTGTTGGAGACGCTGTTGCTGGCGCCGTCGTCGGCGCGCGCGTCGCGGCGGCCGGCGCCCTCCAGCGGCAGCAGCAGGAACACCATGCGGTTGGCGTAGTGCACGGCCTGGCTGTACAGCGTGGACTCCTCGCTCGCCACCACCTCGCGCTGCTTGTCTGCGCCCAGCAACGTCAACATCATTCTCTACGAGCTGCAGCTACGTATCGAGTTATGTCACTCAAGTTAATGTCAAACTCAAATTACGCGGGCATTTGAGTTGATAAAAAGGCGAATAATTGATAAAAATGTAAATTAGTGAAAAGGGTGAAAATCTTAAACTTGTCTTTGAGAGGCGACTATCAGTGTACCTGGCGGTAAACCGGGCCACAGCCTCATTTGCTCGGCGGCTATCTCCAAAGCGCTCGGTTCTTGTGCTTTCAAAAGCGATATGTATTCCTCGTCCTCTCTGAAATGGTAATTATATGACATTTAATTGCCAGTAAAGGAGAGAGTGCAACAGGTAAAGAAAGGTTTCTAAAACTTTTTATTAAAAATACATTGATGTATTCAGTAATTTTCGTGTGCATGAAAATATGTATTTTTCTTTGTGTTAAATTCTTCATTATGACTCCTGAACTCTACAACAATTTAGATCACCTTATAAATTTATTACAGTTCAGGGAGATTATACCAAGGACACGGCATAGGATGCCATATTGTACATCTGACAATATATAATGTGATACACGAGCCATATAATAATAATGTGTAAATGGCAAATGAACAGGCTAACCTTCGCCTGTATCAAACAAAAGCATGAGCAGATATAATATAGAAGCGGGCAAGCGCTCGCCTGGGGCTGGCGGAACGCGGGCGCGCGGCGCGCGGCGCGCACGGCACGTACAGCGCCTTGATGTCGCGCTGCACGTCCTGGTAGAAGGCCGCCTCCCAGAACTGCTGGCTCGTCCACACCGCGTGCTCCTGCGCACACACACTACTGCAGTCCGCGCGGCGGGGCGGGGCGCGGGGCGCGGGGCGCGGGGCGGGGCGGGCGCTCACCTGGATGCACATGTAGGCGTACTGGATGACGCCGGTGCACAGCTTGCGGCAGTAGGCGGTGGCCAGCGGCAGCACGGCGGCGGCGATGGAGTGCTCGTCGAGCGCGCTGGCCGACTGCAGCGCGCAGTTCATGAGCCTGCGCACACTCCGGACGTTCTGTACGCGTCGTCGCTACCGAACGCGCACCTACTCAGTCGAGCCGTGGACAGGCTGCTGATGATTACGATGACATTGATGACGGGGACAAATAATAATAACAAAACAGTATTAAAAGTACCTATTTGACTGTCTCGTTGATCATGTTGATTGCAAGCACGACTGCGAATCAACAGGTCCTGGGTTCAAATTCCGGGTCGGGCACTATTGAATTTTGTGTAACTTAGATTCTCTTGTAATGGCCCAGAGTCTGAATATGTGCGCGATGTATGGCAATAGACTTACGACCATAGTCGGACGCAAACGTAACTGGTGAAACGTGGGAGTGTATTATACACTCATCTGCCTATTTCTTCACGGATTACAGGCGTGATATTACGTAAAAGTGCCTATGAATTTCAAAAGGCACGAGACAAAAGCAGACATTATATACATAACTACCACGGACAGTATCAGTGAGATCGTAACATGGAAATGATAAAATCAAAATCGCAATCACGCACGCGATACAATCCAACGACATATTTAAACTCCACACGCGAATCGGTGTTCCATTGTCAATCCGCTCGCGTAATATACGGCATCATGTTAAACATAGAATATGTTCTTTGTCTGTGGATCGCTACGTTGTCTTCGGTGTGCTGCTTAGGTGATATGGTAAGAGATGTTGATGATTATTGAATAAAAAATATTTTTTTATTATTTTACTCCTCTTGTCTGTCTTGACTATATTATTCAAATTGTCTTGCTAATTTTCGTATTATCTTTCAACCCTTACTACATTATTAGGAATTTATGAATTTAAAAAAAATTGTGCGGTCACTAGACTCCCGTCAGGAACGAAGTTCCTCAGCAACCTTAATTGACATAATAAAACAATATTCACGTATGATCTAACACAAAAACATTAGTAACTAATTCCGACGTGTCTGTACAGCCGTGTTGAGGTTGTATAATAAAAAGAGAGACAGAAAGAGAAACATAAAGATAGAGAGAGAGAGAGAGAGAGAGAGACAGAAGTGTCTGTGGGCGCAGGGCGAGGGCCGCTGGGCGCTGCTGAGCGTGGGCGAGTGCGAGGCGGCGGCGGGCTGCGCGCTGCGCGTGGCGCGCCGCAAGCACAACCGCTCGCTCGACGTGTTCGACCTGGCGCTGGACTGCGCGCACGACCTGGACGACTCCTACGGGGTGAGCGCGAGCCCGTCTCGCTGTCCACCGCGACCAGAACGAGAAGAGGTAGAATCGCTTCGACATCTCAACACAATTAGAAAACGGTGGCGAGATATCCAAGCGATTTCAATGTTATAAGCTTTCATATATCGAGTCATTGTTTGCGTAAACCTGACGGTGTTCAGTAGACACCGTTAGCGATCGAACAATAAAGACCCACGTTTCACCAGTTACATTTACGTCCCACTATGGAATACGTGGTATAGAGCGTATTACCACACACCACACACATCACCAGACTCTGAATCACTATTAAAAATTATAAATTACAAAAATACAACAATACAATAATACAAAACACGGCCTTTAAACCTAAGACATCCCGATCGGTAATCACGGCTGCAATGCATAATGCTTAAATTTATTATCAATGTTGAAAAATACTTGAAATCAAGTGAACAAATTCTTACGTAGAGTGGAGGTGCGTGGCCAATGAAAAATCGATGCACAGCTAATTCTCTCATTTTCTCCTTGTCTTGAAACGATTCTCACTAACACCAGTACATTTAGATAGGCGAGTTAGGCCTCCAGGCAGGCTAAGTAAGCATGATGTCAAAAAAGAGATCACCACGAGAGTCATTATATAAATTCCAGAGAAAGTCTTCAAGAATTCCTCATCTATACATATAACGTCCGACACAAATTGTGCATTTTATATAATACAGATTTTATTCCTCCGTCAGGCTTTCATAACCGTATGCAAGCACGTGGACGGCGGCTGCAAGGAATGGCAGGTGTACGCCGACGAAAGTCTCCCGCGCCTCACCAAGAAGTATGTCGAGAAAAACTCGAAACGACTTTTCGAAATGGCAGGACTAGACCCCCCAGACTTTCCGGTTAAAGCAGTAAGAAGACATATTTAAATCCGTCGACATGACCGACCGCGAAAATTGAGTCAAGCAGCGTAATGAATTGAGGGCGCCACTATCGCACATGTGGCTGCCGGCCTCGAGGGCGTACAGATGTACAACTAAGATCCTATAAAACTTCTTTTATCCATGAGGCTTACTACTTATTAACCATATAAAGTAAAAAACAGGTAGCTTTTCTAAAGGATCATGCGAAACGATTGGAAAACTAGTGTCATTAAAATTCTTTTAAAACAATGTGAACGGTTAAGGTTTTTTAGAGATCCGATTTAATACTGCTCACTTATGACATAATGCATGTACGGTGACACTGTACACCATTAACGGGCGGGTAGTACAATGCAAACTGAATGTTTGTACTCGAAAATAACATCTGTCGCGTGTGTGTAAAATGCATGCGTGTGCAACGCGCATGTAATAATAGCATTAATGGCATAGGTACAGATACTTAGAAAATTAAATATTACCAATTTTAACAATACATCATTTTTTTGACTGTCGCTGGTGGCTCGTACACTACATACAAATGAACCTGTTTCATGACAGGGCAACTACAGCGTCAACGGGTTTTATTTGAACTACTGCGAGTTTCCTACGAACAGCGTCTACGGCACCTTCGAGGCCCTGAGCTTCGTGACCAAGGACGGCGAGAAGATGGCGTGCGTGAAGACCGTCGTGCAGTTCGACGAGGACACCGAGGGCTACACGTGCGACTAGGAGATACGGCGCTCGAGACCATCGTATCTAACTATTATAATGATAACATAATAAAGGCAATGAACCCCGTTCGACTGGTTTCCGTGGTCGTGGTGGCGCACCTGACGATGAGGTCGAACTGGTGGTGGTGCAGCAGCTGCTTGTTGGTGGGCAGGCGCGCCGCCAGCGCGCGCACGAGCGCGGCGCGCGCGGCCGGCGCCCGCAGCGCGCGCAGCACGGCCGGGAACGACTTGCGCGCGTCGGCGTAGCGCGCCTCGAAGATGGCCGCCACGCACGCGCGCAGCACCTGCGGCGCGCGCGCTCGTCACTGGCCACGACGCCACGTCGTCGCCGCCGCGGACTACGATTCTTATCTATACTATTGTACCCTCCTATCCATAAATATGTTAAACGCTGTGTGGAACAGACAGTATCTTTCTGGATATACACCCGCTACCCGCCTACCTTACTACCTACTACTCACTCTCTATAATATAAGAAAATATAAAAATAACAACTGTACATGCCTGTACAAGTAACATCTATTTGAACTAATCCTGCACTTTCTGTTTTAAGATCTGCTAACTGTAACTAGAAATACACAATTACACATATAAACATCTTACATTTGTCACGACATATATTTAACTGTGTGTAGTATTTATGCGTAGTATATATTGAATATTTAATGAAGTAATCTAATAATTCTTGTAATTATTATTATCCCTACAGACCCGAAGTCCACACTTTTTAAAATGTATATCCGCTATTTATCTACTATCGTATCACTAAAAAACGATTAGAAAAAAGCCTTATATTTCATAGACTTTTTAGAAATTATAATATATTTCTTGAAAATCAACTCAGAAACGAAAATTTTTTATGCAAAAATTATCTTAATGGTTTGGATAGATCATTTTATGTAATTCATAGATGTATACCGGAACAACAGGGCCTGTATAAATAATCACGGTAGCGTTCAGTTTTAAACGTGGATATCAGTAGTGAACCTCCAGGCGCCTGGCGGAGTTGGTGAGCAGCAGCTGCGAGTGGTCGGCTGCGCCGGTGGGCGCCGCGCCCGGCGGGATGATGCGCGGCGCCGGCAGCCGCAGCGCCGCCAGCCTGCCGGCGCGCTCAGTGTTACCGGGGCGGGGGACGCACAGCGGGAAGGCGGCGTGCGGCGGGAGGCGGGAGCGTACTTGTTGGTGGGCGTGGCGCGCGCGAGCACGTCGTCCAGCACGTCGCGCACGCGGCGCGCGTCCAGCGCCGGCAGCGGCGGCTGGTGGATGCGCGCCGAGGCGCCGTCGGGCGGCCGCAGCACGCGCTGCTGGTACGCCTGCACGCACACGACCTGGTGCGAGGTCAGTTGTCGCTCGTGTCGCTCCACCGACGCATACTTACCCTTTCATACACACGAGCCAAATTATGAAATCTGACATTTCACAGAAGAGTCTTTTTAGAAAATTGTCCCAAATGTTAATAAAATCATGATGAAGAACATGATGATAAGCGAAAGGTAGAACAGTTAGCTGGCAATGTATGGCGTCAGCACGTACGTACATTTGTATATAGTCCACTGGTAACAGACAATAAGAAAACAGCGTAAATTGAGAGGTGCTTAAGGAATAATTTGAAAACTTATGAGCAGTTTATACAATACCTAATGTAATATATACTCGATGTGGTGAAATATAGAACAATATTAATCAATATGCCAATAGTGTAACAGTAAATGGTGATTATTGTGATGTGCCTATCGACACAAGGTATTCTATCACAAGAAAATTTCACTCTAATTTAAGATTAAATATGGAGGAGGTCTATGAATTACAGGACCAAAGTGTGCCCATACTCAATGAGTCCACTCAATGAGCATTATACAACAAGGCCATTTTACCTGCGGGTTTGGATTTTCGTTTAAATGCAGCTGCATGGCCAAATCTTGGATGTGTTGTAGTTCTGCTTCCGGATTCAGGGATTCCAGGCGGAGCTGCTCTGGAAGATTTCTGAAAAAATCATTCAGGAAAAACATTCTATAAATTACACTAAAATAGGAAGACACCCAATGAAATGGTCAGTACCTAAATTCACCAAACTAATTTAGACACTAAAATACAATCAGTTAATATGACACAATTTTGTGTAATGACCAAACTTAATTTAGTGCTTACAATGATTAGAAAATTGGAACATGACCTGACCACTTAGCATTCCAGACTTACAGAGAACTCTTAGGCGCACAAGGGCACCCTCACTATGTTTCCTAATAGATACATAAAACATCAAGCGATAAGGTACAAACTTACTGAACCAATTCGTCCCATATGTCGGTGGGGCGCCACGGCGGGCCCCTCTCGGCGACCAGGCCGTTGAAGAACATGGAGTCCAATAGTCTGACGGCGAAGGGACACTGCGACAGGCCCCGGGCGCCCAGGAAGCCGGCCTTGTGGAATGTCAGCACGGGGCACGGGTGTATCCTGATGATGGTGAGGCAATGTCTGCGGAGAGGCAATGTACCAAATGACAATGCAGTTCTATGTAAGTCACAATAATACAGGCGTATGTTTACGATTACAGGCCGTTAATATGTATGTGGTTTGATGCAGTGTACTTCTTGCTACCACAGTCCATCAACCAAGCGCGCGCCTCATGCACTGTGGTTACTATTATTACATCATCATCAAGGACAGTGAGCACTGAGGACCAAACAAGTGCACGTAAAATCACGCCCGTAATCCCGGAAGAGGTAGGCAGAAGAGCGTAGCACTCTCCCACGTTTCAACAGTTATGTTTACGTCCCACTTTGGAATAAGAGGTGAGCCTATTTCCTTACATCAAGCACATATCTAGTCTCCGAGCCATTATTAGGAAATCTAAATAACAAAACTCCGATTTCCGCACCTGTAACCCTGAAGCAGTTTCGCCAGCGTGCGCATGAACACAGCCCTGATCTCTTTGTCGAGCATGTGGGGCGGCGAAGAGGCCGGCGGCGGCGGGGCGAAGGCCGAGTCCGCCGAGCGCAGCTCGGGCTGCAGCACCAGCGCCAGCGCGTCCTGCAGCGAGGACAGCAGCTTGCCCTCGGGCCGCGGGATGTTCACGCCCGCCGGTATGTGGAGCGAGCCCACGTCCAGGTCTGCTACAATCACGTCAAGCTGTAATATTTAAGACGTTGAATGAGTATCGCAGAAGTCGACGCTACACGAAATTAGGGAACTTACATATACATGCATATGGACACATTAATGCTTACACAGTTACTTGTTTTGTTTTATTTTCATATAAAATATTCACTTAGAACAAATACTTGGGTTCGCCATACAGATAATTTGTCCCAGGTGGGTATCGAACCCACTACTCTCGATCAATTCGTTATTTTACTACTGCAAATTCAAATTCAAATATCATTTATTCAAAATTGGTTCATTAGAACACTTTTTGTACGTCATAATGTAACTACTGCTTCAATGAAATCCACACGGACACTGATCCCGCAACTGACCAGGTCCGAGACCTCGTCCTTGAGGCTGGAGTGCACGCCGATGAGGAAGGGCGTGGGCGTGGCCAGCACCTCGGCCAGGCCGGCGGGCAGCAGCGGGATGTACACGTGCGCGTAGCGGAACGGGAACATGAGCGCGGCCAGCGCGCGGCACACGGCCGCCAGGCGCGCCGCCGCCAGCGACACCAGCAGCACCTTGTGCTCGCTCATCACCGCGCACCACAGCGTCACCGAGTTGTGGATGCCCAGCAGCCGGAGCATCATGTGCGCGGCGTTGTGCGTGACGGGCATGGGCGGCGCGGCGGGCGGCTGCAGCGCCTGCCGGTCGCCGGCGCCGATGCTGAAGCGCACCTGCGGCCCGCCCGCCGGCGGCACCAGCACGCACCCCACCAGGTTGCCCACCAGCGTCTCCAGGGGGACGCCCAGGTTCTCCA
>DWDU01005387.1:0-10038 GCA_018245575.1 Jemadia suekentonmiller
TTTGTACATATTGTCATTACTACTCTCTTTAATACAATGCAGACTAAAGAACTACACTGTTTACGCGGTTCGGAAACATCTGGGGACCGGTGTTCAGTCATTGAAGTTATCCTACATAATCCTATATCAAAGTTACTTTCGATCTGGCCGTCTAAATTGTATCCAATTTGATCGATTAATTCAGCCTCTTTTGATTGCATTGTCCAGATTAGCCTCATAAATCTTATAATAATAATCAAAATCATATGACTGTGCAAGTTACTGACGGTTGTCAGATCCCAAAGTTTTATAAGTTGTGCTATAGTCTATAAACAGCGGGTAAACTACATTTGGCTATATTTGTATCTTAATATTTTCATTGATATATTGATACTCCGATGACGTTATGCGGTCGCGCGAAAAAAAAATTTATTCATCAGTAGAAATCGAATCCACAAATTCGGATTCAGAAAACCAGAACCAATAACAACTGAACCAACAATGACCGTTGAATAATAATAACAGATTATGTAACATACATAAACGAACAAGCCTAACAAATGACATTTGCTATCATTTGGCACGCCGTGCCAACGGCGCGATCAAGATTATCACGTGGTCGATGTCGGTACCAAACGCGGGGAAACCTACACTGCTCTAGTATTCAATTAATTCTATTCAATGTCAGAGCCCATTACGCGTTGCACTCGTACGTGTGGCTGGCTGTGATTTACAAGAAAAGGAACGAAGGAAATCTCGTATGGCCTTGTCTCTGATAAGTCGGTGGTCCCTACGGAGCATTTAGTGTTATCGAGAACGGTACAACATGTTTACATTCGTATTCAGATATACTTTTCATATGTCGAACATTTCAACATAATTAAAAACGTAAAATGTCACATCGAGCCTCTTATTCCCGAAGAGATAGGTAGAGGAGTGTAGCACACTCCCTAGTTTCATCAGTTCCGTTTATGTCCCGCTATGGAACGGGTGATGAACCTGTTGCCACACGCCAGGCACAAATTTCATACTCCGGACCACCATTAGAAATTTCAGCTCAATTAACATACCATTATAATAAGTTCTAATAACTTATAATATAATAACATTATAATAACTTATAATAATAACATTATTATAAGTTTTACGTGTTTTTTTTTACGTCTTTTTTATTATCCTTTTCCTTTTCTATTGCGCCTGCCACTATATTGTTATATATTTTACTATTCTCCAAGAGTTGGCTGGTGAAGAATGCCACTAGGTTCAACCTTTCTAATGTCTATTATAGATAATAAATGAATAAATAAACATTTTATAGAACCTTAACTTCCCCTAATCCCGTAGTTTATATAAGAAGTAGCAGTATATACAAGTACGTACTGTTTTAATTTTACCTTCTAGTGCTTACAACGCCCGTCATTTGTGTAGTTCATATTAGCTCTCCAAGTTGGCACCCGTTGGTAACCAACGATCATTTGTCTATTCAAGCCCAGAACATTTGTGACTGGAACTATAGGACTTCTATGATAATACAGAAACATGAATCTTGTTCTATACTCTAACGGCTCGTAGGTACATATACCTATGTACCTATGTGCACATGTGTTTCTCAAGCCGGATGCACGTCGGACACGAATGAGCGGCGCGCATTCAATCCGCTGAACAAACTGCATCAAAAGAGGATTGAATTGCTCTGTAAGCGCGTTTGTTGTTGCAGTTTCGTGTCGCATAAACACACTAGTAGTGTGTGCTTCGGAAATATTTTGACTCGGCCTTTGTGCGATATGTTCGGTATGAGTTTAATATTGCTCTATCGAATTGCAAAGCCTGCCGGTACGGATCCTTGAAGCCGCAGCGTGGTACCTGCGCTGTAATAAAATACGAGAATGATATATGTGACACTGGAACACGACAGTACGTAGGCGTTCAAAATGAACAACGTAGCTACCATCTCGCCTGTATTTTTAGTAAGAGGTACGCAGAGGAGATAGTACTCCCCTTATCACCAGTTGTATTTTAAGCTCTAGTTAATCGAGATTGTGCCTATTGACATACAGCGGGAAAGCGAATTTTAATATAAATTGCATTTTGCAATATATACATGGATAAAATGTAAATGCTGCGTTTGATAAGTGATGTTCTCCCCTCGCTTGTGCATGCAAATGTGTTCCTGATTACAAATGTATAATACATTTGAAATGGCACGTTGTTATTTTATATGTTACATTTATATACTTGTACGTATGTGTGAATTCTCTGTGTTGAGCGATTAAAGTGTTATAAGACAATAAAGTTGGGTTTGGAAACCACAGTGCATGTTTATCACAGTTTGTAACAAATGGGGCCTGATCTCCGGCTTACTGTGGCTTACGGCGCGTGTGGGTATTGTTTGTAAGTGAATTATTTTTAAAGCTTTCACATTTGTATAACATATTTTCAAACAAGTCAATGTCTGAACAATAAAGTGTATTGGTACTACTACAGTTATTAATATCAAAACAAGTTGCCATGTTCGACAATTTGCAACGACGAATTCCAACATAGCAAAACTTCAAAGGATATCGCAGTGTGGAACTGCTAGGAAAAGAAAGCGTATAGAAACAGATAATATACGAACAAGCTGATTAAGTAGGACAAGCCGTCGGACACGCTGCCCGGACACGTTCAAACATCTCGATACAAAGCCACTCGACGCGGGCCCGATCACAAGCGCGCCCTCGCTACGGCCGCTTAAACACTTCATTTAATGGTGATTAGATGCGCCGCACTGGTGCGGGTGCTCCCTGTTGCCGTCTTTTTAATTACAAAACTTAACCTCTATACATAATCGTATATTATACGTAGGTCGACGTACTAAATGAAGGGACAATTGGAAGTCTACGAAACCGGCGTTCAGGTATGACGGCAGAAGAAACACGGCAGGCCTGTAAGGGTATATTTAGCACTCGGTTCTCTCTGCTTACTCCAAAAGTGACCACGAGTGAACATATGATATGAGCAGTTTAAAAAATGACTTCAAGAAAAATCGTTGTAATTCGCACATTTTACATAAATATTCCTGAACGCTGACCTTAGTGTACTGAAAGAATGCTATTTGAAAATTAATAGCCGTATAATAGGTACCTATATTCTATTACGTAGATATACCCCATTGTAGAAACTATGGGAGCTTTATACGAGACTTTGTCAACAATGTCACGTAGACGAAAGCAAACGGAATCGTATCACTATTCGTAGACCTCTAGGTAAATATAAATTCATTGGTTTTAAATAATACATTATGATGATATGAAGAGTAGAGTAATATAGATTCGCGCTGATATTATCGTGATGATTGAGATAATGCCTTGATTATCTGAATTTCTGTAGAGAGCCACCTATCGTAATTATAATCCGTTGATAGTTTCCAAGATAGCGTTCCTGTTTCACGTCAAAACGTCGTGAGCGTGTACTCGCTTTGAATTCCATTTCAATTTCATTCCAAACATTTCCCTGTAAAAGGTATGCGATTAGGTTTTTGAAATTCCCGTAAATAACTTTCAATATTCCGGGACAGGCGTAAACGTGTGCCAGTCAATAGCACGCGCGCCAATCACGTGTAGGAACCCTCTAAATCTATTTCACAGTAGAATGGTATGACGTCTCTAGTAATATAATCCAACGAAGCTAGATACTTTTGTCTTTAAATCTCTTTCTCTGTCACATCCTTTCGTGACAATGCGACATAGCGTGGCGCGGCGGCAATTGGTTAGAACAATAAGCGTTTTAACAAAATGCTTCGCTACATACGTATCTATCCACCGTGGAGCAGCTGAGATGATAAGAGTTTATTGTGTCTTTTAATAGCCATGAAGGGCGGGGATTCATTGACTATTTAACTCATTGTCTCAATACTCAATAGTATAAATCATGAATTAGAATGACAATAGAATTATTAAAATAAGAGGATTCCTCTTGTGAAAGCAATATGACACATTATTAACGATCATTTATAAATTAGTGGTTTTAACACTGGATAAAACGCAGTTATAATTTGAGGAAATAAATAACATGTCGATTTATTAAAATAAAAATCCTGTATACAAATTGCAGATACCTTTTTTTATGCTATACGGAACTAACATTTAACTAACATTTCAGTTTAGCTTCAAACGTTACGCTCCATATAGTGCATCTAGATCAGTGGATGCGAATGAAGTGAACGTTTGGCTTCAATTCCGTCATGTGGAACAGTATTCAACAAGAATCTATGTTGAATTTCATGTTTAATATTGTACAAAAATAGCGAAATCGTCCTCATTTTCCATTGAATTGCTCAACGTATTCAATTTTAAAAACTTTGGTATTTCGACAAAACGCCCTCACGTTTTGCTATCGAAGTATCAAGTACGACAAAGTAATATATGAAGGAGTAAAATTATTGAAACATCATTACAAACAGAAACGGAACTTGTGTCATATGACGTCCATCGTGCAGATAGGCGCCAGCGTTGGCAGACTGTCTGGAGCAATTGGCGCCACGATGATAAGGTGACGTCTGTGTTTCTGTTTGCTATGTGACAACGGTAATCTGTCATTATGATCGCATCGATTTTATATAAATACTTGAAGGATATGCCCCTTTTAAAAAGTATTATTACCGCGGCGGAATAAGAGATTCGGCATAATAACAGTCTACATAAATAAGGAGAGCAGAAAATTAACATTTTTGTTATATGTGTTTTAAATTTCCTTATGTGTTAAAATGTGTTAACCTTTCTTATCCACACGGCCAAAGAGTGGAACACCCTGCCGGCGTCTGTGTTCTCAGACACTTATAACCTTGGACTCTTCAAAACAAGGGTGAATAGGCTTTTTCTAGGCAAGCGTGCTACATCTTAGGACGCATCTGCGCTTTCCATCAGGCGGGATCGCGGTCAAACGCTAGCCTATCTCATAATAAAAAAAAAATATCTCTATATTAATCTTTGATAATCAATGTATATTTTAAATTTGAAGGTGTGTAGAAAGACACGTTTACAGGACCTAAAGTTAAAGGTATATATTACCTTCGGTTACCGTCTTTCAATACTTTATTGAAATCTACATTCTGTGACTGACATTAATAGATTTCACCACCACTTTGTAATGAAATTTATACTACGCATCTAATTGTATGATATCTCGAGTGTGCCATAAAAAACACGACTCCATCGTTAGCTCACGTTACTTCACAACTCATATAACATACGTCTCCCAGCCATTTGAAATTGATACGACCTAAATTGGCTCTTTCGAGGGCCATAAAGTCGTTTTAAATATTCGTCGTCGTATTCTCTCACATACATAAAAATATCGAACGGTTCATAGTCTGCAATCGTTACTAACTCCGTCGATTTTGTTCCAACTACCCTAATAGCTTGATATACATAGAAAAATGTACTTGTACATACAATAAAATGCGATGCTTTATAAGTTTGTGTTCCAGAAATTATGTAGTATGGTAGATTTAAATTTCACATCGTATTTTCGGCTACGTAAAATTAAAAGGACGTATCGCTAGGGCCAACGCTTTTCTCAAAGTGCGTCGGTGCGACATCGTGCGCGTCGATGCGTGATATTACACACCAGAGGCAGCCACTCTTAAATAAATATGAAAGAGCATCACGTAGGTTTCCTTCAACTGATATATAATAACACCTTTGCACTTATGGCACCCGTTGAGTACATAACTATAATGGTACTAAATCTTGTTCTCCATCATCATTAAAATCATAATGATCATCAACCGTTTTATGATTCCACTGTTGGATACAGCTCTCGTCACAGAATGCACGGTGCAGCCCGTAGTCTGGCCTGGTTTGGATAGGAAAACTTTGCCTGCCTTACTTAACATTATGGAGAAGATGGTGTGCAGGTTACCTCACGATGTTTTGTTTTACCATTACAGTAAGTGACATTATTTAAAAATTTATTTAATTTATCCTCCATGTTCGGAGAGAAAATGCGACGCATCATGGGAAGCCACATTTACCTGGATAAACATATCACCTAATCTACAAGTCTAATTGCCTCAATGGAATACGCAAACTAAGTTTCCCCAGGTTGATAGCTTAACAAACTCAGAGCAAATCACTTCTACTGCCAACTTGACAACACTAATTTCTGTTTCTCATAACTTCACTATGAGACGTTCGTTCCGTCTATCAAGCGTACAGGAGAAACTTCAGTATCTACCAATTATGATGAACGTTGAAATTTTGTTACGTATATGAGAGGAAACAGACCGAAATTTAGTTTAACTTTGGTAGGGATGACGTACTGAAAATGTTGCTTATAGCATCGAACGAGGCAAGCCGAGAACAGTACGAAATAGTGATCATTAGGGGAGGCGTGTGTGTGGCCTGTACTCTAAGTAAGCTGGTAATGATGAACGGGAGCCGTCATGAAGTGATAATGACAATGATAAATACTATTTGCAGTCATACATATTCAATACTGTTTTAACAGGACGGTTGTATTACAGTTAGCGTCATTTACAAATCGGCTATATTTAGTAGATAATCACTATACATTCAGGCGGGTCTATTGTATTCGTATTATAATTAATAGAGGTCAAGTCGATCGCCGTCTTCATCCGTAAATTAGTAAATCAGATCAAGCGACTGAGTTCTGGCTGAAAGTATAATACAACGTATCGATGATAGTGGAAACATTAGAGAGAGTTATCGCGGTCGGCGTCTTAATACCCGTATTAATAATAATTAGGTGCCGAGGGAGGACAATACTCACCTAATCGTATCTTGATCAAATAGGTCAGATACCTACTGGCTGATGGGGGAGTCAGAAGTGTCCGAAACCGGCGTGCATGTATGAAGAGAGTGATGAACGCAGAAGAATCGCGGCTGGTCTGTAAGGATAGATATTTAGCACTCGGTGCTGTTTGCCTACCCCGTAAGGGACCTGGCATGAAAATATGTATGTATGTAATAATAATTACAGGCCGCGCAAAAATGTCGCTCGAGAGAGAACTATACTCAATTCTGACTTGTGTGAAGGTTACCGGTCCATGTGTCCAACTACATAAAATATGTATCTTAATCCTCAAATGTACAATGTGCTCATAACTTTGAATAAAATAGACTAACTATACTGGCAAATGTCGGTTCGGCTCGTATTGATAATGCCGGGCTAATGCCACTAAAAATCCTATTCGTGCAATCCTATTGCAAATTAATACTTGTACTAATTCATAACTTTCTTATTAAAGTTTTAGTGAAAATAATTAAAATAGTTTTTTATTCTGTAACGAACCTCTAATGGCATTATGTGAAGACGTATATTTTTAATGTACACAAACTTTAAACATAACTCTTAGTTTTACTACTTAATAAGTTTTGAAATACATTAACGTTCTTTCGCTAGTTTAAAATCTCATCAAGTGTTATTATACATGTACAGAATAATTTCGTTCACGCTAGAGGCATTACTGCCATACAAATATGAGATTAGGTTTTGATCTAAGAATAGCCTAAAATACGACTATTGGAATATTGTAGATAATTCAATATCATTTCTATTTATAGGTTTTGTAAATGTATTTGAAAATATACCAATATATGTAGATGGCTATAAAAATTGTCAAATCATTTATTGAAAGCTGATCTCAATTATTAGGCAAATCAAAGTATCGTAACAGACTGCGAGTGTATCAATGTCGGCGTACGAAATCAGAGCAGAATATTCATTACGCAATATTTCCCCTAAGAGCGGATCGCGATGAAGCGCATAGAGGGAAAACTGCGAACTTCGTTTCACAAACAAAGCGCGTATGAAAGAGGCCTGCGGAAAAACATTTTCATTGTGTCTGCGAGTCGCTCGATTTTTAATCTCCCCCTCCGTCCCGGTAACTTTATTGTGAGCTCTGCGAAATCTGCCGGCGACTGACTGTAACTAAATCGCCGGCTATCGCCCACTATCGACGCGGCACGGGCTCGGCAAAAAATGACACTGGCGCTACATACGCGGAATAATAGTATTTTCTACACTTGCATATTTTATGTGCACAGTAATTTATTTTTTCTGTAACATATACGGCGAGCGTGAGTTTTGATGCAGTGAAATCTACACTTCACATCTCATATGTATTAAAATTTTCAGTTCAATATTTTAAATGCTTTAGACGTTTATTCACGTTGAATATATATGTTACTTATATCTTGTCTACTTGTTCTTTCACGTTACGTTTGTTATTTCATGATTTTGTCATAGATTATGAAAATGTTATCATCTGATTACGATTTTCTATAAAACAAATAAATATTGAACGTAACATCACTTTTGTAATCCCCGAAGAAATAGGCAGAGAAGTGTAGTTCACTCAATCGTTTCACCAGTTACCAATACGTCCAATTATTGCCATAAACCGGGCCTATATCCAGATTCCAAGGTATTCCTAAAAAAACTAAAAAATCCAGTAGTGTCTGACGCGAGGTTTTATACAACTGTTTAGGCTTAAGCCGGACGCGGTAGATAAGCTCTTATATTACAAGACTTTTGATATTTAACCCACATTTACTGTTAATGATCCTTTATGGACTTAACGTTTCTCTAATATCGGTGAAAATCCCCTCTGCGACATTACAATCTGCCGTCCTATGTCCCAATGGGATGACAAGCGGACTGACAGACGTTGCCGTGAGATAATGTTTCATATAGTCATTGTTTTTTATTTGGGTTGCTAACCTTAATTTCCAGTGTAAACTGTCAGGGTGGATGAGGTTTTGTTGGAACTACAAATAAAAGACACATTACATTAACTACTTTAATACTCTGATACATGATCAAGTTTTTTTTACCGAATATTTAACGCCACTGACAAATGTCGCACGACTTATCCCTCGGCCGTCATGAGGCTCCTCAGCTGACATATCTGGTAACCGGATTACTCAACAATCTACTAGGCTTAACATATTGCTTCGACTCCAGTGGGTTTCAAGATCGGCTAATGATAACTTGGCACATACTAAGACGAAATAGTAATAAATTTATGTTTTCATTTACCTCTATATATTTCGTTTTTATTCTGGTATCGTTGACTGCCTCGTCGGTAGTGTTGGTTGCAAGCATGGCTGCGGATCGAGAGGTCCTGGGTTCAAATTCCGGGTCGAGCACTAATGGATGTTTCGATATTACAATTATATTTTCTAGTTATGGCTCGGAGTCTGAATGTGTGCCCGGTGTATAGCAATATTTCATAGTGGGACGTAAACGTAATTAGTCAAACGTGGGTGTGTACTCCACTTCTCTGCTTACCTCTTTAGGGTTTACAGGCGTGATATAAGTACGAAACTGAAGTACAACAAAAACAACAAACATCTTGATAGTGACAATATTTATAAGCAACAAGCTTCATCCCTATAAGATTGTATCTTCGTATTCTTGGAATGTGCCAAGGTAACATTTATTTTAAAAGATGTTAAAATTTCATTGGTTCAAAAAATTAAAGATACTAATTGTGAGCTCAGTGAATCCTTTTAAGCAATATAAATGATTTAGAAGTGTCGCATTTGTATATAAATGAGCAGTGTCATAGTACAAGTGTCGCTAACTCAAGAATCTGTAGCAAACTTTTAAAGAAATAGTGACGACGTTGTTATTCTTATTATAGATGGGAACTAAGCAAAGATTGTTTC
The DNA here is from genome assembly GCA_018245575.1 of Jemadia suekentonmiller. NCBI lineage: Eukaryota > Metazoa > Arthropoda > Insecta > Lepidoptera > Hesperiidae > Jemadia > Jemadia suekentonmiller. The sequence continues at coordinate 9,654 of DWDU01005387.1, forward strand.
CCGACTTGTTAACATACTACAAATTATTTATAATACGAGTAAAAGTGCGTGAATTGAATAATCAAAATATAGGCATTTATTTTTTAATGGGTAATCTTTAGTATTACTAATTAGTAACAAAATATTTAAATAATGTTTTGACTGAAAATATAATGATTGTGTGGTTAGTCGCGTGGTTGCAAGCGCCACTGCCGATCGAGAGGTTCTGGGTTCAAATTCCGCGTCGGTTACTATTTAAAACTTGCAATTGAATTCCAACAAATAAATACTTTATGGTTTATGAATGTTATTTCCAGTTCTTGAAACGAAACACGTCAGTCTAATATATTAGTGCTAAACAATTTAACTGAGAATCAGAATGTTAGCGGATTAAAAAACTATGAAA
>DWDU01005388.1:0-10037 GCA_018245575.1 Jemadia suekentonmiller
TAACATCAAGCCTGTAATCCCTGCAGAGGTAGGCAGAGGAGTGTAGTACACTCCCACGTTTCACCAGTTACGTTTACGTCTCACTAAGGAATATGTGGTAAGCCTACTACCATAGACCAGGCACATTTGTAGGTTCCGAGCCAAAACCAGAAAATTTAAATTAGAAAAATTCATTAGTGTCCGACCCGGGATTTGAACCCAGGACCGCCCGATCGGCAGTCGCGCTTGCAAATAACACGGCCAACGAGGCAGTCAATAATGTACGGATGTCTAAAATAAAGATGGCGACAAATAAGTCCGTACTAAGGACCGTCAAATACTCACGAGAGCCAATAAGCTTTTGAATAAAGTGATAACAGTTCAATCTGGGGTCTCAATTTCAATCAGCACGTCCCTTGTTGACGATCACTTACAAAATTTCTTAAAAATGTTAACGAATTTTCTAATTTTAATTTCATATCTAGCACTATGACTTCAACTGTGAAAACATAATATATAATAAATAAATAAAATTTCAGCACTCATGTTAGCTATTGTCCATATCGTCTATCCTAAGATGAGACACTTTGCGATATTATTAAAGACCTTTGAGACAGCAGCATAATCGAAGAATCCGAGTCGGAATATGTGAGTTTTATCCTTCTTGTTAAAAAGGCGGATGGGTCAGACAGAATGTGCGTCGATTATCGCAAGCTCAATGACATAACCATTAAATACCGGTTTCCTCTGTCGCGCCTAGACGACCCTATGGACCGTAATACCATAAAGCGGGCACATATCAAGACTCCGAGCCTCTATTAGAAAAATCTGATTGTGCCCGATCCAGGAGTTGAACCCAAAACCCCCCGATCGTGTCAGCATGTCGCGCCCCAGTTTGCACTTGCAACCGAGCAGTATTATTATTATATTAGCATACACATATTTACGAATCAAATACAAATTTGATTAGTATTAATACAAAGTACTTGTACAAAATGAAGAAATATTTTTGAGAGATACATATTACAACATTCCAGTAAAGCCCTGCTGCATATTATCAACCAACTAGCTGTGCCCGCGACTTTATCCGCGTGGAAATCTAAAATTCTAAGACTAAAATGAAAGTAGCCTAAGTTACTCTTTATTACATCAGCTATCTGCCAATAAAAGTTTCGTTAAAATCAGTCCAGCCGTTTTAGAGATTAGCCTGAACAAACAGACAGACAGACACAAAAATTGTAAAAAATGTTATTTTGGTATATGTACCGTGTATACATAATACATATGCATTTAGTAAAAGCGATTATTTTAATATTACATACAGACACTCCAATTTTATTTATCTATATAGATGCATTTAATTTTTTTTTTCCGGAATTAGGTAGTGTCTCGCGCCAAGTACATGTTAAACATATGGCGTGAGACACGTGAAATACTGCTATCTCAAGAACAGTATAGGTGAAAGGCAAATCTGAGGAAGAGAATGTCGGGATCACATTCTTAACATGAGACTGCTGATATAGAAATGTTGAGTACAGTATTCACCCGTCATGTGCTTCGTAGAATGTAGTACCTACGGCGTTTAACTGTCTTAAATGGCTGGTTTCGTAAAAAATTATTAACGAATTGGCTGAGCCAAAACATCTTAACTATTGCGGATCAGTAAAGCCATTCTTAGTCCAGGACTATCATCGGCTGGAAGTGCTAAACTGACTATGACTAGATATGCCCTTAATACAACCTTTGCATCATGTGAAAGAGTATTACTCATTTAGATTTGTACATTTGAAACTGTCTCTAGTGCCCTGGGAGCTATTATTAACCACTCTAAGACAAAAGTTTAGGTAGTAAATTGTACAGACTGTCAAATCGCGTGGGAGCCAATTGGCTGAAAACAGTGAGAGTTAAATGTTTCGTGAGTGTTACACATGTCTAAGTATTAAGCCGGCTAGACTCACGTGTGGTTTTTCGGAGTGGCCCGACTAGTTTCGGACCTATACGAGGTCCTTCCTCATGAGCTCCCGCCGATTGCAGCGAGGTCGCGGCGCAGACAGACGTGAGTCTAGCCGGTATAATTCTTAGACATGTGTAACACTCACGAAACATTTAACAATAAAACAATTATTACTATTGATAATTTACATATTTAAACGCAAATACAAGTGCAAACGCGAATGCTGAGTGGTCTTATTATTTGAATTCGGAAGTTCGGATTTCGAATTTCTAGTTAGAATCTTTAGCAGTGATTCGGAGTCTGGATTTGTGCCCGGTGCATGCCTTTAAGCTCACCACCTATTGCATGGTGAGTATAAACGTAACTCGCGAAACGTGCCTATTACTTCAGGGATTACATGCTGGATGTAACGTTTATTACCTAAATATAATCATATTTAGAACTGAAGCTTGGAATGGAAATTTGGCATATAGCATAGGTTAACACAATGTTACCGAACTGAATACTCCTTAACATTTCTTCGTAGTTTAATAGTTTTTATTAGAAGTCTTAAGAAAGCAGAGATGTTTAGTGAAGTGTAGTGTCCAAATCTGAAAGTTCCAACAATACTTCCATTTAGTTGTAACAAAAGAGAATGATATAAATTGAGAACACACCCGCCGAAGGAAGAGATGCTCGTGGAAATTTGTTACTAAAAGGTTCTAACAAAATTATTGCGCAGTATTTCTTAATTTCACATATCGTTTATGAGATGCAGCATTTAATGGGCTGTTATGCAAAAGCCTACCTCAAGACAAAATTACTATAAGATATCTATGTAAATATACCCTCAATTGGATATCTTGATATAGGTACGATATCTTATCTGTACAAAATATATTAGGAACATTGATTTTATTGTTTCGTGTCAAATGTGTCATTTCTAAAAGATACATAAACGGTGTATCGAGGACAAATGCAAAATAACATATCACTAGAATTTATATACCATCACGCCAGGATTCTTACGATGTAGGCAGAGAACATAGTGTCAAATATGTCTATCATTATAGACCTTGGTTCTCTTCTCAATTCATCACTCTCCTCATTATTAGTTGATATTATAACGGATTTTTCTAAATTTCATAATAGACATACACAATCACAACTCAAATAAGCGAAGATATGACTTATGACAAAAAGGTTGAAGAAACATTTTACAGAGACGAAAGTCAGTAAAAATTCATTCCTTTCATTATCATCATTGATACTTTTATAGCGTGACTGCTGGATGTGGGTCTCCTTAATTTACACAAGATCAATTTAACGAATGCACCCTCATACTTCGGTTATAATTAGATCACGTATTGAAGATGCGCATGGAAGTTACGTATGACACCATGACAGAGGTACCACACCTGATAATTAGGTCGTAGCAAACATTTTGAAGCACGACATTTTCTTCTCCAACTGATCTATTCGCCCCAAGTTCATTGAGCCCAAAGTTGTATGTTCAAGTACAAATGTTTACCGTTTAATCGTTTCACAAAATTAAAACAGGGATGGATAAAATAAAGAATACACATTTGTAGAAAAACCGTCTCATTTCAAAAATACAGATAACTTTAACAACGTAGATAAAAATCAATTAAAAATTCCCACGAAATAACGTAGCGTCTTCTAGCGTAGAATATGAAAATTTGTAAGAAAAGATCAAAATATGTTTAAAAGTTTACAAAGACTACGCTCCGAGATCGTTTGAAATTTTTAAAGCGGTGAAGTTTAAATTGCACACAATGAGGTCTGCGTGTCTGTTCTCAGAGCACGCGATTAATGTTGACGAGAGAGCGAATTTTTCGCTTACTTTACTCACAAATACATTTGGAACATTGCCTAAGTATCGGATAATTGCAATGAGAAACACTTAGCTATTTATTTGTAAACTTTACCACCGCGACGACATTATGGTTTATTTTTAAAGATAATACGGAGATTTTTTTTTGCATTTTGTTGGTAGCATTTATATTTTCTCTTGGTGTTCACAAGATCTTATGCTACTGTCAATTCTTACCATTATTCTTAAGACATTTGCGCTTTCTATTAAACGGGATTGAGGCCAAACGTATCTACTACTACTAGCCTATCAATATAATAAAAAAAATACTTCACATATATGGCAAAACTTTTCAAACATTCCTTTTAAAACGGAAACCTTAAAGTGAAGAAAGTACATTGTCTGTGTATATAAAAGCTACTTAAAGTTACGAAATACATTTAAGCCTTATAAATCTTGAGGTCCAACGGAGGTCGCGATAAGTCGGGGTCATGACACGTTGTACGGGTAAAGACTATATAAAGCATATTGGTTTTCGAAATACGTCGAATACAGATTGAGTGCGACAGTAAATGCTGCACATAATTAAAATAATCTTGGAACGCCTTAGCACAACGTAACGTAACAACATGCCTGTAATCCACGAAGAGGTAGGCAGACGAATGTAATACACACCAACATTTCACCGGCAAGGCGACTAACGAAAATAGATTTAAAGTACTACGACAACCGCTTTACGTGGATATTGAGTTGTTTTTTGAAATAAGACATGTTCAATAGTGCAAAAAGTTGATGATAATATTAAATAGAATATGAAATATCGATAGATCTCCATCCTTCAAAAGGCACATACCTAACTAAGGCTGATCCGATTAATATCATCACGAGACCTGTAAACCTTAGATATTTCTTAGAGATGATTCAACATCATTATTTCCACGTTCTACTTACTAACTATGGTAGAATAAACTCTAAATCTAAACCTAACCTAACACCCTCAGTTGTTGGAAAAGACGCATTTTACCAATCTAGTAAATATGTCTTGTATAACATATGAATCTAATATCTCGATTCGAGGACTAATTTTATGGGACAAAAATGTATTTGTGAAGTATTTTGGTTACCAAAATAAAAACATACAGCTATCGTCACAAGATTCTAAAAGTATCATGAATTCAACGAATGGAAAATACGTTTTAGAGACACCAAGAACAATTCAGATTCAAATCTTCTAACTACTTAATACAGTACAACAAAATAAATCGCAACAAATTACTGTGAGACGTAATCTTAGCATTTTATCTCTGCGACTGTTGCCTTTAGACGAAATATTTCGAAACATCATACGCTTTAATGTTACTGCAAGCATTTGTAAAGGTTTATTCATCACAACAGATTTTGATGCGATTGGGCGCATTGCAGAATCTACCAACAAGCCAAAGAGGACATACCCACGTAAGTAATATGAATAGTTCATAGTTACTTTATAATTTCTATAAATAAAAGACAACGTACAATTGGTGAACCGAACCTTTGTACCGAAAATTTATATATTAAATATTGACATGTTATCAATAACTAATATGTTTTCAATGCGGTTTTAAAGGGAATTTCAATCTAGTGAGATAACTTATCAGGGTAATCGTTTGACCCGTTACCTTACAATTGAAGACGAAATGACACGAAATTAAGAAAAAGATAATTGCAAATATAACAATATGGTAAACGTTACATCATGGCTGTAATCCTTGAAGAAGTGGATGGAGAGCGTATTACACTCACATGTTTCACCAGTTATGTTTACGTCCAACAATGAAATAACTGGTGAACGTATTATTGCCATACACGAAGAACAAATCTTGACGCTGAGCCACTCCTGGTAATTTCAAATTGAATCTAAGTTAGATTCCATGTTAGAAAAATCGAATAGTACCCGACCTGATAAACCAATATCAAATAAATGTGTATTGTTTTAGTAGAACAGTCGTGCACTGTGTTCTTATACCTTTAGTTCCTACTCCGTGCCAATGCGATCAAACAATGAGGCAGCGTATTTTTCAATCCATTGGGCAGATAAAATCTCCGTCAAACGATCGACAGCGATCAGTTGCAAGAACTGCAACTGTATCACTGGACCCGATCGTTCAACCCAAATACAAAATAACAGATAACCTACCACAAACACTACAGAATAATCTCATTCAATTAAACGCAGTAGTGACTGATGATTAATGCTCGCGAGCGCAGTGATTATTCGCACATCAGTAACCGTGCGATTTCCTAATCACTAGCTTATTGCGAAACCGATAAAGTTCATTTTCGATCAAACATGATCGTCCATCTCGCATAATTGAAAGAAAAAAAATATGACTTTCGACATCTTAATCTGAATGCACAATAAGAGATGTTTATTTTTAATTATAATTTAAACAAACAATCACCAGAAACTGATTCACCGTTTACGGTTATTTAGTGAGTAGTTTTTGTAAGAATTGCAACATAATAGTGAACGTAGATATAAAATCATAAGAATTTGAGATCAGTGACAAGAACGATAACTTTACCTATCATAAAATATGTAGTTAATACAAGATGGAGGTCTGAAGGACCAATTAAAAAGTTCTGAAAAACAATTAATGTCAAATTGTACCTCGGCCATTTATAAATGGAATAATTTGTAGTTACCTCCCGGACGCAGTGAGCGACTATATAAACATTAGTATGATGTTATTTGTCTATTTGCTGTATGCTTTTCACACGCAATCATCAGTGTCATTATCACCTTGAAAATCGGTCCGCGTCGATTTGCTCAAGAATTTCACATCTGTAATACAATCAACCGAAGTGTTCAGAGTGTTCTCTTGACACATTTACTAATAATTTCATGGAAATCTAAATAATCTTAATTGGCGGGTTTGCATTTCTCGATCATAAGTATGGGTCCTAAAGCTGAACCTTGGTCGACCCTAATTGTACTAGGACACGCAATGCCCAGTTATAACGGGATGTGTGACGGACAGCGGGACTAGATGTTATGAGGTTTTATAATGTCGATTCTTATCTCGAACGTGCAGAAGCGGATAAACACAGAAGAAGTGATTGGAGTATCAAGATCTACTGAACTTTAGTATGTACCTTTCAACATTACGTTATCATCGCTTATAATCTCGAGGTGTTATAATTCAAGTAATAGCTATAAATCCCCTATTAATGGCGAGTGAAAAAACTTTTGGCAAGTGACTTAAAATTGGTGCAATTTCATTAATTCACTTTGTGTACTAACTATGGTAACATATTTATATTAGTATGTACTTATATTATTTTAACGTTATGTTTTATGAAGGTGTCTACAACATTCCTCAGCCTGCCCCTTCGAGGATTACGGGTGTGATGTTACGTTTATTATACACTGGGATTTTGTGAAGCCGACTGAGATTTGTGAAGTGAAGTTGTAATTACGTAACATCACGCCTGTTAGCCCCGAAGAGATAGGCAGAGAAATGTAAAATATTCTCAGGTTTCACCAGTTACGTTTACGTTCCACTATGGAATACGTGGTGAGCATATTGCCATACACCGGGCACATGTCCAGATACCGAGCCACTACTAGAAAATCTAAATTAGAAAAATTTAGTATTACCCGACCCGGTAATTGAACCCAGGACCTCCCAATCGGCAGTCGCATTTACAGCCAACACGACCGAGGCAGTTAATATTGTGATTATATGCTTATTAAATAATTTTTCCATTAAGTAAGTTCCAAAGGTAAAAGATTCAAAGCATTTTAATTGGAACAAAGTTTAATTATATTTGCAGAAAGAACAATAAGTCGCACTAGGAATCTTAAATATAAATTTGAATATTCCGCATTAATGATGCCAAAAAAAATATTTCTTTCTACTGTCGCAAGTGCATAATCAATTTTCTTTGTAGCTTTAATTGTCCATAATTTGGATTTTATTAATCACATATATGAATTTTTATTTTTAATTAGACAATTTCCATATAAATTTTTTAATATTAACAGGTGTTTTTATATGCTTGTCATTAAAGTATTCATGAACACAGTCTGTTTCTTTGTTTTAAGTACGTTCTTTAAATCGCTAGGTTAGATAAAATAGTAAAATAGTTTGTTTTTTTTTTATGTATTTTGTACATTGTATACTTAAAACTAGTCGGCAAATAGAAACTTTGTACCTACAAGGATCTGCTTATTCCTCTAAGATATTACTTTCAGCAAACCCAGGAATGGAAAAAAAATTGCAAATTGAGACAATTTTAGCATGTTCATATATATATCTAACATACCAATATTATGAATATACGTAAATAACTTTAATTTCTCGAATTATTTTAAACCTTTCACAAATAACAAAACGCCAGCGAAATCATATTTAAGAAAATATCAAATATCAGCTTTTGGCATTATTATCTGTATAGTTAATCACATATTTCGTAATATTATTAACATACACATCTATTAATTTGGTCTTTTATATGACATGTTAATTAATAAAATGATGCTTACAAATAAATTATGATCCTCACGTTTCAATATGGTCGCTGTATTTACATTTAAATTATGGTTGTCTTTGCCACCATCATCAATCACATGGTCACCTTGCGACTGGAAAGTGAAGCGTTCTGAGTAAACATCGTCTCTTTAACCTACATCGTTGACAGATAGAATTAAGACTTTAAAATTGGTTTTACGTAAAAATTCGTTTCAACCAGATGAAGAATGAACCCAATATGTGAAACATAAAGGAATCGGTCTTTTTTGTTTTCGTTTCTTCGTTAATTTTCTTTTTAAAATACAGCTTTAAATGCTTTGATGGCCCTAGTTTTGGGCGCGATTTCCGCAAACAGTAGTTTCAATGTACGAGTATGTTAAGAGATTATGTCATGTTCAATTTTATCACGGGGAAAAACACACGAACTCGAAACCATATTCATAATTGAGGGTACTTGTCCACCAAGATTTAAAATTGGAACCAAATGTGCTCAACCCAGCACGGTGACCATTGTGTTTAATAATCTGTACGTTTACAATTTTTTGCATCCTTTCTACCATTTTTTATGCTTTTGAAGACATTCATTTTCATTTTGCCTCAACAAAAGCTGATAAGGTGTTGTAATTTTAACATTTTTTGCACTTGTTTATATTATGTTTGCATCTTGCGTAAAATTTGTTGTTTACCTAAACGTCGTCTTTACGAAGTAATCACTAGACCACCGTCTCTTTATCCTCATACTGCATTCAAATAGTTAGAAACTTGTACTCATAAAATTTCTCATCGTTTCTAAGTAGGAATTAATTTGAGAACAAATTCATACAAAACGCTTACATTATCGCTTGTGTCTTGTGTAAGATTTATCCTGGAAATTGACTAATTTATGTTTCTTGAATGGTTTTATAGGAACTATATATATTTTTATAGAGGGCATAGGAATGTACAAATTGTAGCGAGGTTAAAGTAATATTTCATTTTGTATAAATATATAATTTGTAAAAACAAAATAACTTGTAAAAATAAAAGTTTTTCTGTTTTATTATTTGGTGTTAATCATACTGCCACCGAAGTAGTTTAGAACGTAATTCGTCTTTATATATCATACATCTGGTGGCATTGCAACCAAAAATGGTAAAAGTTTTAACTGTAACAAATAAATATTCTAAAATACTTGGAACTAAGACCACTAATTATGTCGTTGTTTCGCACTGATGATATATGTAACTGGGTCCAAATATTGGCAGATAGTTCTGACTTTATAATGAGCATCAATTTAATAAAAAAAAAGCCTTTAAACGTAACTATTGATCTCAGTATTAAAAGTGGATTCCAATTCATAATCGAATAAGTCATAAGCAATATTATAATTCCATATGAAATAATGTGTATTTCAAGCGACGCTTTAACTTTTCTGTCAGAATGACACAAAACACGAAATAAATAAACTCGTTTACAATTTTAATTCATACTGAAATGTTAAAAAGATCTGTTATACTTACAATGTTAACGGTTAAATTGGTATACGGTATTCAGTAAAAGTCAATGCAAAAGTAGCCGAACGATGTTGCTGCCAAAACTAGTTTTCGAAATGACGTGAAATGTCAAAATTTAACAAGCACGACCTGGCTGCCACGTTGCGCACCCACTTACGCCCTTTAATTAGAGCTAACTTTATATATAAAGAAAAATAAAAATATAAATAAATTAATAAATGACTGCCTCGTTGGTCATGTTGGTTGTAAGTGCGACTGCCGATCGGGAGGTCCTGGGTTCGATT
>DWDU01005389.1:0-10037 GCA_018245575.1 Jemadia suekentonmiller
TTCAAAAACAAAACAAATCCTGCAAATAATAATGACTCAGATGCGACTGATTTGTTATTGAGAACATGCTACGAGAAAAAGTGACAAGTAATATATAAATAAATGTGACATTAGAAGAAAAATATATTATACTTCTGTACCCACCTCCTTGGGGATTACAGGAGTGATATTAAGCTATATAAAAATTAACAAAAACAGAACAATAGTATATAAAATGTTCAAAACAATTATAGTGATGGTGAAAAATAAACGGCAGCCTTTGCCGAAGCGAGATTGTAGTCTTGTTTAGCGCTGATTTTCAGCGGTTTCCATCTCCCAAGCTGTGGATGGAAGATAATTTCAGAAGTTTATGGAGTTTCATTTCTTCGTATTAGTCATCAAATTTAACAACGAATTGTTCTATATCTATAGGAATCTATGGTAATATGCAACTAAATTGGATAACCGTTACCCAAATAAATTTGGCTATTCTCTAAGCAATGATTTCTAGTCGAATTGTCGTAATTTCAACTCGGTATTGATTGATTGTAACGGAGGAAACTTTTCTTATTATCTCGCTGAAATCTTGAACTTTTCATGAAGCCATAAATCCATGTAACATGTAATAATACCTCAGAGGATAGATTTACGGTGAACTTTTTCCAATAGGACTTTTTCAAATCGCAATATAAAACTTGCCAGTATCATGGAGATGAAAATGGGACATCCCAACTGTCGTTTCAAGAAGACAGACAATTCACTTCGAAAAGAACAAATTACATTTCCCCAGCAGAAAAAATTATATTTCAAATCTTTATCAAAAAATCAAGAGATTCAAGCGAGCATTGAAAAACGCATTTTAAAAGAGTATTAATTTTTAAGCAACGTTGAATTTTATCAGTGAAAAGAATAACGTGAACGAACTCTTGACCGCATTTTTACTTCCCTTCAAATATTTGAAAAACCATTTAACTTGACCCGTGATCCGTGAACCTCTTTATATAATACAAGATATAAAGGTCCTTGTACAATACAAGGATTTTCGAATATCTTAGGAAAATTAAATGTTTCCCACTACATTCCAGAAAAAAATACACAATTTTTGCAGCAGTAAATTACTGTATTTCACTCTTACGTATCCAAAACAATATCTTATCGTATTACGTTATTAGTACGCGATTATGTTATTAAAGGGCAACAGAGCAGCACGCCTGAATTTCCACGACGATTTAGACAGAGGTGTGTTACACATCCCACATATCACCAGTTATTTTAAATGACCCACGAGAGAATACGGGGTCAGTCTATCGCCATTAATTGGGCGCAAATCCAAACTCACTTTACATAATTCGTTCGACCAAGATATATTCACCTTGTACATATCAAAATTAATAAACATACCGATGCACTGTGTATATGGAAAATCACTAAATGTAAACAGCTGTCAGGCGCCCAGGAGCTTTTAAATAAGTGTGTCATGTTTTAGTAGTTTAAGATTTATACTATTCGTGAGACGTATTATCCAATATTTCATCTATGATCTAAAATCAAACAGATCGACGGTCTCTATGTTATTTAAGTTGATAATTTACATTACTTAATTTTAAATCAAAGTCGACAAATACCAAGTAAAAATTAAGATAATTATAATTGTATTTTAAACCTGACTATAGGCGCATCGGAACGGAGAAAGTATACGTTCCCCGAATCCATGCTGGGATAAGGGCATGTCGTAAGAGGCGACTAAGCTCGACGCTAGCAGATCGCGCAGTCTGTCTAGGCACAGCTACATGCCCCGGCCAGATGGGCCGGGAAACTATGCTTTGCAATACCCAAGGCGCATAACTTATGTGGAGATTACGACAAAAACACCTCAGGAGAGACCTATGTCCAGCAATAGAAAAGGTGATAATGATGATAAAGATAATCTAACTACATATAATCATTTTCGAATATAAGAGTAATACTAACGACAGCCCGCATAGTTGATCGTGTATATAAATATATTTATGGTTAATATAATTCCTACTGATATATAAATAAAACTTTAAATAAAAAGCTAAACAGAATAATGAACAATGCATTGAAATCAGTCCAATCAAATCGTATAGAACAGACTAACATGTTTGTTAGCACCAACAACAAATTTAACCTTTATTCTTAATTTACATAAGTTCACATTCGCTTTTAATACTACAACGTCTAACTAACCCTTCTCACCTCACGATATACCTAAATAGTAATAAAAATAATGAACGAGCAACACGCGAAAGTTGCAGATCGTAAAAGCTCCGCTGCCGGCACTCCACTCCGCGGGCACTTCATAGAACGTCCATTTACGAAATAGACACAAACTATATGATAGTCGTAAAAGTGTCCAAATATTTATAAACGCGTATTACTGCCGACTTTATAAAGACGGACGGCGGCGGCTCCGTATTGATACTGGCTACGTCGAGAGGAGAAATGTTTATTTGACCCATATACGATTTTTATACGTGTATCTAATATACTTTTACGTGAATAATATAGTGACGGAGGCGGCGGCGTTCATGAGTGTTAGCTGCTGTTTATGTATACTTGCATCGGATCTCCAGTGGGGCAACAAAACAGGGTTATTTAAGGTATTCGTACAACCACTAAAAATATTGCCAACTATTTAGTCTGCAATATATTTCTTGGTTGTGGTTGAAAAGGACTTGATTATTCAATAAAGTCCTTTTCAATTTCAGCTTGATCACAACCAACTGATTATTTAACCAAGTCCTTTTATCTTCAAGGACGTCAGTCAGTATCTGTTGTGCAGGATTTTCTAGCAGATACGCGACAGAGCAGTACCTGTATTACAGGCCTATATTATTTAAGGGTTCGCGGGAACAAAAGATGCTAGGTCACCCATTATTTTGGTTTAGAACAATGTCTGAAAAAACTTTGATTTTACCTCACATAAGATATATAATGAAGATGTTTCTCAAAACGTTGACATAATGTCAGCCGTCTGCGTAATGCCTTCTGATGAATAAAAGGAAAAAGGAAATGTTGATTATGATGGTGATGACCGTGGAGTTGTTAATGATTATGAAAACGTTGACGATAATACACAGTACATATATGTAGTCGTACATCTATGTAAATAAAAAACATGTCAATTCGTCACATATACAAGTCAGTGGCTTACCGCACAACGTGAAAAGATCGTACAATACACATTGTATCGGATACACTTTGTGTGAGTTACAAAAGTTCCACGTTAAAGTTGCGCAATAAAATTCTCTCGGCGAAAATGTAATTTTGGTATTTCCTTATGTTATTACATGTGGACGATATTTTCTCGGGAACAAATTTTTGCGACGTCACGAATTGTATAAAGCAAAGGAATACCCGTTCGGTTCTTCGACGGTCTTTGTTGAATTATATTTTTAAAGAGAAATGTTTCGAGATAACAAAACGGAGCGTTCTGTACTTGAGAGGGTATTTTATACGGTTGACATTTTCGTAGCAACCGAAGCATGAAGTCAGTGTTGCTTATCTATATTTTAAAAAGTGAAAATAAATATCAGTACGTAGGTACCTCTGTTATCAATACTGTGTGTACGGACAATAGTGAGTTTTGGCATTGTTCACGTCATTATAGAGCAGAGCATAAAGCTGAACTTTTTATATACATGTGTTAGAAATATGTTAAATTAAACGGCCGTTATTGGCGTTCATGCCATGAACATTAGAAATAAAAGTCAAACAATAGTACAGAGTAGAGATTCATATACCAAAAGGTACCCCATATTATTTTATATAAAAGCCTTAATAACGGTGAATTTAAAAAAAATACGGTATAATTTCAACCAGTTATAGATCACCAGTTGGAACAATTCAAACAAGGCTAAACTGCAACATAAATAGTCTAATCTATATAACTCTGTTATATAGCTCTGATATAACTTTGAACATCCAACGCTTAGTATGCCTAATGGATGAACTTTGACTTTTAACGAGTTACATGAGACTGCCTCGTGGGTCGTGATAGTTGAAATCCCAGGTCGGGCACTATTCAATTTTTCCAAATGTAGATTTTCCAGTAATAGTTCTGGTTCTAGATATAAATCCGGTATCTAGCAATAGGGTCACCACCTATTCAATAGTGAGACGTAAACGTAATTAATGAAACGTAGGAATGTACCACATTCATCTGCCTACCTCTTGGGTGACTACAGGCGTGATATTACGTTTTACATGAAATCCCTGCCAATAAATACAAATGTCTGTTGGTAGGTTTGTTCCTCTTCCACGCTATAACAGAGGAGCGCTGGATACATATGATATTTTACATAGAAATATTTTATTAAACTAAGACTGACATAGATAATTTTATTTAAAAAAATAGATGGTTTTTGGGGATCCAAATTTAAAATAAATCATTGAATATATTAACATTTGATATGAGGTTAGCCTAAACCCTCAGAAAAATATTGGCTCTCTAGAATGTTTTCTTTAAAACACTCCGAACAGAGTGGAGTAAGAAACGATAAGAATTGCGTGAAAAAGGCAAATTTACGGTTTTCGTAAGATTACCTTCTAGCTAATATTATTATAACAAAAAAACGTAACATCACGTCTGTGATCCCCGAGGCCGAGGAGTGTAATACATTCCAAGTTTCACCAGTTACGTTTACGTCCCATTATGTTATATGTAGGTGGTGAGTCTATTGCCATATACCGGGCACATATCCAGACTTCGAGCGACTACTAGAAAATCTAAATGAGAAAAATTTAGTAACGAGCGAGTACGGCGCTTACGATGTAGGCAGCTGTGTGTATCGCGATATTACACGAATATTTGCACGAGTCAAATATTAGCTCATGAGACGCGGAAGATGGCGCTCGGGTTACATCAATATGGTGATTACAAATCGCGGTAGTGCGTTTCAACTTCAAACATAACAGTTTAAGTATTTAATTTACTGAAAAGTTACATTAAACAGAAGTATAAGATAATGATCTAAGTAAGAACAAATTGTACACAACATCATGCCCGTATCTAACCGAAGAGGTAGACAGAGGAGTGTAGCACACTGCCACGTTTCGTTAGCAAGTATAACGTCATAACATAACTGGTCCAGTCCCATGGAATAGGGACTGAGCCTTATGCCGTGCAGCGAGCACAAATCCAGACTCCGAACTACTACTAGAAATTTTAACGTAAGAAAACCGAATAGTTCTCAAAGCAACTCGGGGATCAAACCCAGGACCTGTCGATCACCGTTGATCATCGAGACAGTCAAGTCAACAACAAATTATATCAGTCAGGCATAACTCAGTGTACATAATTATATTGAATGAATGCGACTGAAATTTATGTTCAAGCTTACTCATAACTGGAATTTCATTTCTGAATTTCGAGAGATGTTTAGAATATCTGAAGCTAGCCTTAAATTTAATTAAATGAATTCTAATTACTTAAGTTCATCATAAACGTAACGAACAGTTCATAATGCATAGGAAAATTTTAATATTATCACAGGTGAATAAATAAATAAGTAGATAAGAAAATATAAAACAGCGTTTCAGTAAACAGTTAAATCTAACCGTACAATTAAATTGCAAACATCATTATGCTAACACGATAGTAAAAGGTAATATTATTGAACATAAAAATCATTATTACTAATGAACTCGTTACATATACACACATTGATAAAGTAAATGTATTTTAATAAGTTCTAACGCAAGCTGCACCATTTTACACAAAAAACATATTTTAACCTTTCTTTGGTAACACGTTACAACTGTTTTGTAGCTATTGAAAGGAGAGACATTTGTATGTACGACATATCTCGTTTCTCCATAAGAGGACAAGGTTGATATGGTCACCCAAGAAGAACCCAAGTTAGCGCCTTGATCTGTAGGTTAAGCGAATAGGAGAATTGGTGTTACACACCAGTATAAGTCTACAATACACTAGCAGAATGTGCAAAGCAACCCGTGTAACTTGTTGGTGGTGCTGTAAAACGCTAATATAACGACATTAATGTGTAAGTGAAGGTGGCAGAAGCCTGGGTCCGGAGTTCGCAGGTGGATACACCACTAGACGCACTCAGATGCCTAACTGCATTGCTATGTGAATGAGGTCAAATAAAAATAATCTTATTTTGCATTACGTATGCATTACGTATCTTTAAAAGAAATCTTTAAAGATCTTTTAAAATAAACTTCTAAGATCTTTTTAACAATCTTTTATACAAATCTTTAAAGAAGTGCTTTAGAAACGTATGGTAAAAGCGCTACAACCCGATACAAAGCTTTAACAAAACCTCTTGAGATCCCGCATTCAACTCTTCATCCACTTCACCTCACTTCACGTTCGAACGAGACCCTCAATGTTTGAGACCGCTCGACATTCAGACGTCACGAAATCAATTCCAAACGCGAACTGTTCGCTATCAACAGTTAATGTACACATTTGATGTTTTGAAGCTCGCACTTTGATACCGCTTGTCACAAAAAGAGCTATATGTGTTAATATACTATGATATAAAATGAAAGGAAACTATCAGACAATAACCATACAATAATATATTTATTTGCGGTCATCATCTGCGCTATGGTACGTCTTATTATATGCACATATTTCGACGACGTAAGTAAAAAATATTATTACGTGTGCGGTCACTCGAGCGTCACTGTAAAAAGAAAATATATTGTAATAATATATCATCATATGCCTTGCTGTAATGTGTTTTAAGAACAAGCTTGCGTACAAACACACGTTTTCTTATTACATACATATGTATGTACAACTAATAGAACTTTCTTAAGACTTGGAAGTTCTTAAGATGCACATTGACGAAGCGTGCGCTTCGCAACGCTAAACGTCTGTGCTTGAAATGCAACGAAAGTGTTGAGACTCCGTACATCAAATATTGCCACCGAACCAAAAGCCGTCACCGACGACGCTCGCTCGCAGCGATCATGCCATTGCATTAATTCGTTCCCTTTAACAGTGTAAACGAATTTTAAAATGTCCGTCTTTTGAATTGGAGTTCTAACGATGAAGTCACGAAAATATCAGAAACATGGCGATGTTAAAAATATGCTTCCGTTATTTGAAGAATGCGCTACACTTGTAGCTATCTACTTAAGTCTTTCCGACATTTACACATCGACAATGCTAAACTTGATGACAATTCATACTTTTTCCAATGATAGAAGCTACATGGTCCTTGTTGTACGTAGTCCGCGTAGCCCATTAACATTTTTACCGACGTCAGATAGCACTAAAAGCTTTAGAGGCGAAATGTTACTCACGAGGACTAATAGTATTCTTTACATGAATGAGAACAAGCGAAGCGCATGGGACCAACACCATACAGCACAGGTACAAGTAAACCGAACTACGCCCAATTTAACGTACAATTACTTGATTGATATGCTCGTAAAACGTTATTAACAGTACCTACCTTATTTTTGCAGTCCTGTCAGCAATTAACTCTAACTAACAATCCGTACTACATTCAAGCAGAAAAGTAAAAATGTACCTACATATACACAGGTAAGTGTACCTATAATATACCTAAATACATATAAATGTATAAACGGCATGACATATTGTATAAAACTTACCAAAGTGGCTGTGTGGCCTTTCTCGTGCCTTTATATAGACCACATCATAGTTCAGCTATAATTACTTAGTTTAGATTCGAGAATGTATTATGTGCGCTCGGTTCATCTCAATTAATTTATATTGACTTATTTAAAACAAATAACTAGTTACTATCGTATTAGAGTAAAATGAGTATTATTATAAATAATCGTGGATGAAAAGAGTGATGAATGAAGCACGTCAGATCTGTAAGAATAGGATAGAGACATTTGGCGCACGGTGCTCTCTGCCTACTTCGTAAGGGACTGGGTGTGAACATATTATAATACCATAAATTGATACCCGTGACGCTTGTGAGCCTTGCAATTAATCAAAACCTTGCAAATATTACAAGTTGCTGAACGATCTGTGAAGATGAACTACGCAGGGTGCATTCAGGCTTACAATAAAGTATTATTAATATCAAATTATGTCTAGTTGCCGTGCTTAACAGGCTGTGTTAAAATGTGTGTTCGAAGGCATGGCCCCTTCTCGCAAGTTTCAATGATAAAGCTACCGGTAATCTTTAAATGAAACTTCATACAAACATAGTCAAAAATACAAAACCTAGCGAACGTTCAAAAGTATACATACGAGTATATCTGAGTATATATGAGTATATCTGAGTAAGTAAAATCCTCGATTCCATTTCAGTGTGCACTATGCCGGAGCCAGGCCGTATATGAGGTTACTTCTAAGATAAAGATACGAATATACTCTTAACTTTCTCCCAGTAAGAAAGCTCTCGAAAAAAGCTTTACTCAATACTTATAAGATTCCATTTTGTGGTTAAATAGTTGTTATCCTTTGAATAAAATGTTTGCAATGAATAAAATAAAATAGTATTCTGGACAAGATGGTAGACTACGGTATTAATAGAATTTTATAGCGAGTACACAAATCCAAGACAAACGATAATATAATAAAACAATAAATTTTAATAATCTTTGAGAATAAATAAACAAATCGTATAAAAAATAATGGTCCATTCCAGATAAGAAATAACACTTATTGAAAAAATAGACAGAATATTGTAAACATCTCATAAAGATTACATAACTAACAAATATTCTTCGAATGGATACACAGCCAGCTAAAATGATAAAAAACAGGAGGAGTACACAGAAACGGAGGAGAAAACAAAACGCTACAAAAATCTGTACAACCGGAAAGAACATGCCCCGCCTTGACGCCATCAGATATAACAATGTAGAGAGAAGAAGCGCAGCCGCGCGTCGGCTAAAACAGAACAAAGATATTATTAATATAATGGAATGAGAAAACAATCCAACAGACGGATTTTCCGCACAGAGAATTCTCTACGACCTAAAGCGATTAGCTTTTAAAAATCGCAGAGAGAAAAAAATACGCGGAAGAGTTTCACAAAACCCGATATTAGCGGAGCGAATATCGGGAAATGTTCCAGTTCTATGATATCTTACCGAGTGATAATCATGAAAATATACGAAGGAATAAAGACTCATCCGCGTGTGTAGCTTAACAGTGTAGGACAAAATGGATTTTGAATTAAATTAGTTTTTACGTATTAATAAATTGATTTTTCATTAATCCATTATATCGGTTAAGTAGTTTTACATAATTAACGTCCACAAAGTAAAGTCTGACACTGCGAAAGATCCGAAGCTAAATTATGTATTTAGATTTTTACGGACCTTTTTATAAACTATGACGCAGCCTTTATGATGTTACAAAGTACGGAGTAAATTATTCTCGAAGTACATCAGAATGCTTTTGCTCAGCTCAAGGCTACTGTATACGGTAAAGTTTCGAAAACTTTAAAGTGGCAAGAATACAGCTTATTTCGTGCAGCCGTAATAACCCCACAGCTGGACAAGTGTTTCTTCACGCTATTAAAACATATAAATAACTGGAATTATCCACGCTACAAAAAAGCCGTTATAAACGACAGATATATTGGTTACCTACCAATCTACAAATTTCTTTACCACCCTGAAGAGTTTTGGGTAATATTTTACGTATATAATTGCACGATAAGAGTTTACTTCGTTTCCTAGTACCATACGTAAAATCGCGCCTGTATCTTCTCTAAGAGATAGGCAGATACTTTTATCTGCACACTCCTCTACTACACTTAGTGCACTCCCAGGTTTCAACAGTTAAACGGTGAAACTACTGCCAAACCTCGTGTACAAATCCAGACTTTGAACCACGACTAGGAATTTCAAGTTATAAAAACTTGGTCAGTAGTCGCGCTCGCTGCGCGACCAACGAGGTGATCACATGTAGAAAACTAGTAACAGTCACACGACTAAACGCCCAGGGTTAGACAGATAATCCAGTGAGGTATTTTAGATGCGAACGTTTATTTAAGTGTAGTTTACTCAAACTATATGTCTGTTATCACTTTCGTCAGTCACTTTGGTGCGTTTCTATTAGCAAG
>DWDU01005390.1:0-10036 GCA_018245575.1 Jemadia suekentonmiller
CGCTGGCCGAGGCGCGCACCCACCAGCATGTGCTCCGCCAGCCAGCCCTCGCGCCGCGCCAGCACGGAGCCCAGCCGCAGGGCGAAGCACTTCTTCCCCAGCAGACTGTTCCCTCCGTATCCACTACCTGAAGCAACGCCGGATTAATTATACCCTGGCACATCACACGGCCACGGGACCACAGCGTCAAGAGAGCTCGCGTTGTGGCATCCACACGGCCGATAAACTACATGTGTATGTACATGTACATATATATATACTAAAATAGATATTTTTACACCTAAATACGGAATAAATACTGCTCATCAGACAAATATTTGCTATGGCCGAGAATCGAACCTTGAATTGTTTTTTGAATGTTTGAAATAACCTCTCACCAGCTATACAGGTATTTCAATGTTTAACAGACTGTACACACAATACAAATATCTTAAATATCTTAATCTTAAATGTTAAATTTCCGCTTTATTTATCTGTGTACTTACCATAGCTAATAATTTCGTTTTCAGAAGGCTTGTGTAAGATTATGGTCCTGGCAGGGTCGCAGGGCCAGCCAGGGCTTTCTGTGCCGGAGGGCCGGCCCACAGAGTGCAGGCAGCGGACGAAGCTCTCATCTTTACGTAGGACGTCCAGGACTGAGGCTCCTGTGCGAACATATAGTTGTAAACAGAGGCGCTAGTTTAACTAGTTCGCTGATTCTATCATATCAGTTCCGTAATAGTAGTCAGCCAGTGTAAGTTACATTAGTTACGTATTTGTAAGACATGTTAATAACATAATTATTCATGGTTATGTACTTAATATTCGTCTTTCCGCGCTCTTTGAAATGTTTAAACTTTAATTACGGCAAGTCTATAGTTAGGACCAAGATTTCTGTTCACGTATAGACGTACATAGTTGATGACTGCCTCGGTGGTCGTGTCCGTTGCCAGCACGGCTGCCGACCGCGAGGTCCCGGGTTCAAATCGCGAGTCGGTCACTACTGGATTTTTCTAACTTAGATTGTCTAGTAGTGGCTCGGAGTTTGGATATTCACCACCTATTCCACAGTGGGATGTAAACGTAACTGGTACGTGGGAGTGTACTACACTGCTCTGCGTACCTTTCGAGGATAACAGGCGTGATGGTACATTTATATAGCACGAGTAGGGTCGAAAATTATGGGAAAAATAAAAAATTACGAGCAAGAGAATCCATTTGCTTACCCATTCTGGTCATAGTGCGCATGGAGTACACGACGTAGGGCGAGTCGGTGATCTCCACGCCGACCTTGGACAGCGGCGACCCCACGGGGCCCATCGAGAACGGGATCACGTACATGGTGCGGCCTGGCCACACCCGTCTTTCAGTCATATGTCATCAGAGTCCAAGACAGCTCGCGTAGGAGACGTTCAAAAATGGAAGTAGCATATCTTAGTTACGGTACAAGGACTTAAAAATGATGCATACTTTGAAATTTCCGTCTCTTTTTTTTCAAGTCATCGGTTAAAAAATGAAATTCACTGCTACTGCCAAGAAAATTCTGAACTACTTAACTCCCTTTCGGAGTTTGAAGCAACTTTAAAAAATACAGACTAACTCCTCTCAGAACGAAAGGATCGAGGCCACGGTGTTTTACGCAAAACATATGTGCGTATATGGTTAGGACGGAGTAGAAGCGGAGCGCACCGCGCATGCAGCCGGGCAGGCGCTGCGCCACGGCCGCGTCGTAGTCGCGCGGCGGCAGGTAGTTGCCGAGCGCGGAGGCGCGGCCGGCGCGCGCCGCCGGCACCACGCCGCGCTCGCGCTCGCCGCACACGAACGTGCGCGCCTCCACGCGCGCCACGTCCGCCGGGTCCGTGCGCGCCAGCCAGCTGCGCGCACGTCGCATTTACACTATTTGTAGTACCGGGAGCTACTCTTTGCATGTTATACTTCATTATACTATATTCCAATAAAAAGAAACACACGAAGAGCTGAAGTGGCGTGCTACTGGACAGCCCTATGTCCGGCACTACACGGGAATAGGCAGACGATGATGATGAATGAAAGTGTTTCCTTAGATAGTGTCTTGTCAGGTGTATTTTGAACATACCAGTTCTCGTATTTAGGCAGCGGCTTCAAGGTGCCCTGCTGCTGCATGAGCTGCAGCAGCGCGGAGGCCTCGGCCTCGGAGCCGTCGCACACGTGCACGTGCTCGGGCTCGCACAGCGCCGCGCTGCGCTCCACGAACGCCCGGACCTAGCGCGCACAACAACGTTCATAAAATACATCTTAAAATTACGATTACAAACGGTGTTGGAAGGTCCGATGCACTGCAGCGGCTGGGAACAGGTTAATGCTTGTGATGTAATATTGAATTATGTTTAAACAAAAACCTGTCATCACGCCTGTAATCTCTGAAGAGGTAGGCAGAAGAATGTTGAACACTCCCACGTTTCACCAGTTTCACGTTTACGTCCCACTATGGAATAGGTGGTGAGCCTATTGCCATGCACCGGGCGCATATCCAGACTCCGAGCAACTACTAGAGAATCTAAATTAGAAAATTTTAGTAGTGCGCGACCCGGGAATCGAACCCAGGACCTCCCGATCGGCAGTCGCACTAGCAACCAACACGACCATCGAGGCAGTAAATATTGTTTATGTAAAATTATGTAAATTATGTTTATGTAAAACGAATTTGATATATATGATTATTAAAAAATATTGATTTGTATGTACAGGGGCCCCTGCGATCTATAGTAACTGAAACTTATAAATCAATAAAACATTTTTGTATTTTGTATTTTTTTTTTGTATGTTTATTAAAAAATATGCAGTTACACTTGAACTACAATTACAGTGAAATTGATTTGTATTGTTATTAAAAAATATGAAATTACACTAAATATATGGTAATATGAAAATATAACAAAGAAAATGTAAAACATTTTTATAGTAGCAAACCCACCCACAAAGCATGGACCGAGCCGAGCTCTGACATGCACAATATTGTTGGATTAGGACAGATAGCGCACGAAGACTGCTCCCGGATAGGTCGTTCTAATAAGATTATTCATTAGTTTCATTTGTAATAAGACTATTGTTTAGTTCGACTTATATTTAATAGGACTTCAATAGTTCGGTCACTTTTTAATAAGTCTATTCGCGTATATTAATTTTTAGTAGCGGCTCCGAATCTGGATTTGAGGCCGGTCTGTGGCTACATCTCCTCCTACTCCATAGTGGAACGTAAACGTCACTGGTGCAACAATGAGTGTACTCCTCTGCCAACCTTTTCGGCAGGTACAGGTGTGATGTTACGTTACTTATGTTAGCTGGTCAAAATCGTGGTGGGATGGCGCTGGTGGCAAGAACCAGTGAGTACATGTTACAGTTGCTTACCTTCGGTGTCAATGTGGCGAGCTGCGGGCTGGGCTTGGCGGCGCCCCGGAGCGCGGCCTGGTGCGCCGCGCGGCTGCAGCCCAGCGCCACCTGCGCACATCTGCGGGCAGCCGTTCGCACGTCAGATAATAATGTTCTGATGGAGAGGACAAGTCTTCCAAACAAGTCTTTCAAGAAATATATATATAGAATGTAGCAGGACGTCAGGTATTTAGGTTAAGATATGTGGCAGTTCGTGTTCTCTGCCTATCTCGTACCGCACCGCGGGATGGTGTAGTGTGAGAATAGTATTACTTTAATTGAATCAAACTGCTTCGTCGATCTCGTGTTGGTTGCGAGCGCGACAGCCGATCGAGAGGTCCTGGGTTCAGATCCTATCAAATCCAAATCAGGTCAGGCACTATCGGGTTTTTCTAACTCAATTTTTCTAGTAGTGGATATGTGCCCAGTATATGGCAATTGATTCACCACCTATTCCATAGTGTGATGTAAACGTGAACGTGAAACGTGGGACTATACTACACTCCTCTGCCTACCTGTTCGGGGATTACAAGCGTGATGTCACGTTGAAATCAGACAATTTTTTCGTTAAGCGATCGATTAAGTGCTATGATCACAAAACATTTTGCAGATCGCTGTTTTATACATATGTATATACGACCGCAATAATTTATTACGTATTTTTGATTTTCAACATAGGTTTCTATTTATAACAAAGGTTTGGCGAATATTCCACAACACTGTCCCTATGAATATCAAACTTAGAATTGTTGTAAAATAGATGAGTTATTTCGGTCCTACAGAATGTTTGATAACACATTTCCTTGAGACGTGTCTGATCTTTGAACTAGCCAATTAAAATGGTTCGCTTGCCTATCGACGTAATTATAAATCATTTATGTAACATTCTCTATATAATAATTAACCTTGTTCAGTATATACAGCTCATTAAAATACATAGATAAAATCTAATTTAATGTTTACAGTAACTATACTATTTAAGCATATTTCGTAGGCTGTCTGAAGCGGGGAAGTGAAAGGAGTTTTTGTTATAAAAACTTTACACAAAGACCGACTGGCTGATTAAGGATCGTGACCATCGCCTGTGAATATCTTTTTAACTAGAAGCGTTGACAGTTGACAATGTGTTGGCGGTTTGTATAGATGTATGTACTTTGGCGCTTTTTTTAAAATTGCAATGCCTACGAAATACACAAATAAGTTGTACTAGTAGTAATGCTAAATAAGTAGAACAATACTGCGATAGAAACGATCATTAGAGAATAAAAAAAGTAATATAAGTTTCCTTTTTGTTTTTCGTGTACAGATTCAGTTTTTCAGTGTTTCAAAAATTATAATTACCTAATAACAAGGTTAGTGAATTTTTTTAAATGAGTAACTCTTGCACATTTCATGCATGCAGCCAACCATTCTTTTGGAGTAATAAAATTTCGTATATCGTTTACGCATGGTAATAAATTGCAAATTTTAGTTTTATTACTGTATTGTTAAAGGTTTTAAGTTTTTTGTAATTTCAGTAATATAAAATATGTAGGTATACGAAATTCATAAAAAACATATCGCCCTCACGTCCCACAAGTTATTTGCTTCTAGCGTTTATGTATTTTAATTTATTTTTAATATACATGATTATCATACAATTGTCGTATTATCGATTGAAATACAACAAAATAAAATATATTTTTGTAATACTCACTGCGCTGCTTTTTTCACGTAGTCTTCGGGGACGGTTTTGAAATGCAACATTTTGAATAATCTCATGGATTTTTTTCTTGAAATAGAATTACAAAAGAATAACAATAATAATACAATCGAAAAATTAACAATTAAATAAATTAATGTTGATCTTAATTAAATAATTCTAAAAAAAAACCCTACTAAATTTTATCAAAATTACTGAAGCTGAACAGGAATATGAGCCACCTGTAGATTTTTATACGCAATAATGTATCACCCATTTAATAGTTAGGAGTTTGAAACTAGGCTTTACGCGAGAGAATGTTTGTAATGACGCGGGAACTCAATATATAGCGTGGGAGTGTGCGGCGCGCGCGCTGTCATTGGCGGAGCGCGCGGGCGGGTCACCTACGACACACGGCAACCGGTTTTATCACAACTAATACCACCGCGAACAAGTCGAGATAAACAAGTAGCGTGTTTTCGTTGCTCATTATTAATTATATCGTGTCTACGTGATACGGACGCATTGAAAACATACGTTCGTAGTAATTGAACGCAACCGTTTCATCAGATTGTGATCAAAGCTCGAGGTTTTCTTGCGTCAGCGGACGGACGGGACAAAGCACTTGAAGCAGGACGCCATTAACATTTCGGACCTACACTTGCAGTGGTAGCGTTCTTTGTTCTGCCTCTAAATTAGATACTGTCGCACGTCACGAGTGACGTCAATAGATGAATAGTAACTGATACAAACATGACTTAATATATTAAAACGAAAACAATCAATATGAACGATAATTTTCAGGGGAATAATGAAAGTTTCTATTGCTATCAATATTTTCATGTCCAACTGTAAATGTTAAACATGCTTTTTTCTACATGTTTTTGATACTAAAAACGTAACATCCCCCCTGTAATCCCCGAAGAGGTAGCCAGAGGAGTGTAATACACTCCAACGTTTCACCAGTTACGTTTATGTCCCACTGTGGAATAGGTGGTGAGCCTATTGCTATTCACCGATCATAAATCAAAACTCCGAGCCTCTACTATAAATTACAAGTCAGAAAATCCAATAGTGCCTGACCTGGGATTCGAACCCAGCACCTCTCGGTCGGCAGTCGCATTTACTATACCGCCTATTAAATTAAACGTCCATTCAACTACTTATGAGAATATTCATTTAAAGACGTCATAATGATATTACAGTCATTTTGGGTATAAATATGGGTCTAAATAATAGTATTTAGGTTAAATAGATCAGATGTTAGCTGCCGGTGGAGTCAGCATCGAAACGAAGGGAGCGGTGAATGTAGAACGGGCAGGTCCGTGGACTTAGACATAATACTTTTCCGTGCGCGTTAATGACAAATGCTAACTACAGAGCCATTTTTTTCCGCAGCTTATGTCATTTCCATACATTTTGAAGTTAGCGTTTGGCGTTAAGGCTTACGGCAAAGTATTTTGTGTAACCGAACAGCTCTGTAAGAATACAGATATTTGTCGCTCGTTGCTTGCTGACTACCCCGCGACGCACCAGGCGTGTTGACACTTATAGCAAGAACCCTAATGATATTATTTTAGGTAGCTACAGCGTCACAAGTAATTAGCAACACGATGGACATTTTGGTTGCACCCGTTGCTATCTGGGCGTATAATGGAGCGTAATATCGCCAATTATTTTAATTGCTAAGGTCAAATGTCGTGACTTTTCGCGTGTTGAAGAACGCGCGGTTCCTGTATCGGGCCGTGTGTTGAACGTACGAAATGTCGACAGCAATCCGGTTAGGGCGTGGCGTTGTACGAACATCTTGATAAACGGAGCCCGTGTGACGTCACCGTAATATGTTGCTAGAGTAGATATTACTACATGTATATATTATTTGTTTTAAAAAAATTGTCTACGTTCTATTCTTACTTTTTTTTTGTATCCGGATTAAACCTTCATAAGGTAAACAAGGATGTGGGATTCTGTCCGCATTAAAACCTCAATGGTCTACCTCTGCGCTAAATTGACCCTCGAATCTAACGGAACGCACCTGTGCCCTCCGACAGGGCTTAAGCCAGGGAGAATGTCTCATCCCACGCACTCTGGTTCTCTTCCCCGGGACTGTCACCGCTAACTGACCAGTTCGAGGAAGAAGAAATGATAACAAATAACAAAAATAGAACTAGTCTCTCTCCAGCTGCGAATTTTGAACTTCACAACACTGTATGCGCAGTGAACAAAAATAACGTTACAATAATATATAGATAAAATATTGATAGATTAAGCGAAGAACTAAAATGAAAATCATTGCATTAGTTTTATCACTCGTGATAATTAAATTTTTAAATATTATTGCTATTTCATATTATGTTATATAAGAATTGGTATATTTTGCTTGTAAACAATTTTAGTGATAAATTCTGCTCGACCGATAATGACTCTTTTAACCTAACAACTCGATATTCAAAATGTCAAGAGCGTTGAATTATTTTTAGATTGCTTGCTAATTTCATACCTAAATTGTTACTGAAACATTTAAATGAAAACTCAGCTTTATACTTTTACGTTAAGAATGATTTTACAATTTCTATTATAATAAAATAAAGAAGTCTTATAGAAGCAACGCGAAACAAAATGGCGGATTTCTTGGAATGATTCTTTTTCGAACGTACATACGATTGAATCATAATGTACAATTATTTTACAGATTGTAATAATTATCTTTTAAATAATTTAAATAATCTTTTAAATTTTTTGTCTGATTAAGTACGAACATAAACTGCCCGGCGCACCTGGACATTGCGACCAATCCTTTCACTCACTCACTCAGCTGATCACTCACGACCAACTAGTGACTCGAAGAAGAAGAATATCACGCTTATGTTTCCTGTAAGAGGTAGGCAGAGGAGACTAGTACACACCGACCTTTCACTAGTTATATTATAAGTCACTTCACAGAATAGGAGGTGAGCGTATCGCTACACACCCGACACAAATCGGACCCAATAATCGTTCAGCAGTCGCCCTTGCAACCACTCGACCAACGACGCAGGCGTTTGAGGCAATTTTTGAAAATATTTTGTAATCGCAAAGTGTTGTTATTATCATCAGCCTATTGCAGGACATAAGGCTCGTCTGAGATGTTATGCTCATAACCCCCACGCCGAAAATGCAGACTATGATTAAGTCTATGTCTATTGATTTACTTATCAAACTCAAAATCTCCAGGCAAGCGACTCTGACTTTTATGTATACATTTAAGACAAATGTCACTCGCTATACAACGGCGAAGGAAAACATCTTCACTGAACGTATACACCTTAGAATTCTCCATAAACATAGGTAGAATGCTTTCAAGGTGAGCGCATTCTGTCTTCTTATTGTGACGGCAGCCCCGTGTCCTCTAGTGTCATTATAAAACTATTATTAACCACAGAAAACGACTAGTATTTTAATATGTATCAGCTCGATGCGATATTTAAACCCTATTTATATTGCTGTTAATTAATATACCATAACGCGAGATCTTTCACGAGGCAGGTACAGAGCACCCAGTGCCAAATATCTCTATCCTTACAGACCGTACTTAATATCTATGCATGAATTATTTTTACCTCTTCTCGATTATTTTTAACTCTTGTCCTGTGTCTGTCTTTCTGAGACTCATCAGCAGTTCACGAAGCATTGAATATTAGAATCCGTTCCGTCGCCTTATATACCGTCGCTTTGTAAATAATTATACGTAAGAATAATCTCAAAAACTCGTTCTGAGAGCCTTGAATGTGAGTAGGGCATAATTTAAATATTGGAATCGTTTGCATTCGGTCGTGGAAAGATTCTAAAATTACAACACATTAATTGTTAACGGTGTTCTAGTGTATTGTGACATAATCAGTTCACTTTCTTCTATTGTGCACTGCCTCGTTGATCGTGTTCTCGTGTTGTTTTGCAAGCGACAAAAAATTAATAGAACACTGTTTTTTGAAGAAAGAAAGAAAATGTTAGTAACCAACCCGTTTAACGGATATTATTAAACCTGCGAATATTACACAACATTATATTTAAACTAATTACATGTCATATTTATAAACAGTATGACGTACGACTCGCCTGTGAGTCCCATTCTTCGTTGCATTGGTCACAAATAAACGTCCAGAACCTCGGACCTACATTTTCTTATAAAGACCTTTCTAATATCGTTATAATTTAAAGTTGTTACGAATAGGAGCCTGAATTTGAGCCTGATGTTAATAAGCTCATCTCTTATCCTATGGGATGTGTAATCGGGGAATCGTAAGTTTACTGTACCCCTCTACCTACCCGTTGGAAATACGGGCGTGATGTTCTATTATGTAGTCAGACTGGTAGATTCCATTAAAGCATCCTTGAATCTATTGAAATGAATATTAAATACAGTAAATAGTGTTATGCGGAAGAAATAGGAGTCTGTTTATGTAGTTAGTTAGGTATGACAGAGTGAATAGTTAGCTGGTTATTAAATTTCTTGTAATAGACGTGGTATTCGTTCAAGCATTGGACACACAGTCCGTA
Source organism: Jemadia suekentonmiller (assembly GCA_018245575.1). Lineage (NCBI taxonomy): Eukaryota > Metazoa > Arthropoda > Insecta > Lepidoptera > Hesperiidae > Jemadia > Jemadia suekentonmiller. The sequence goes on from DWDU01005390.1 coordinate 9,605, forward strand.
CAAAGTACAAGCGTTGACACATTCACACCTAACAATAGGTTTTGTTATCTTGTGTCTGGACATTTTGTTGTCGTAAAATAAAATGGACATAAGCCTGTATATTTCTGTCGGTAAACGTAACGTTAATCTTGAATTTCGTACTGGTAGGCAGAGGAGTGTAGTACAGTCCCACGATTCACCAGGTGAAAATATATATTTACATTTATATATATAGTTTATCATCCCTTTCGCTGTTATAGCTCAGGTTCTGGCCAGTTAGGGGTCAGATGGATATGGGCGAAAATGTTTAAAAAAAAATTATTATGCACACATGTTTTAAATGAGGCTTGGTGTTTATTTTGACTATAACGATGCCAGAGATAATTATATTAAATAAGGTCGGTGGAGAAATGACACATTCTTTCAAACAGATGGCGTTAAATTCATGAATAT
>DWDU01005391.1:0-10035 GCA_018245575.1 Jemadia suekentonmiller
CTCACCACCTATTCCATAGTGGGACGTAAACGTAACTGGTGAAACGTGGGAGTGTTCTACACTCCTCTGCCTACCACTTCGGGGATAACAGGCGTGATGTTACTTTTTTTTTTTATACTCTTCTATATTTGGCACCTGTCCGTTCTTGTCCTACAGTAGACGTGGTCATCGTGAACATCATTTAGGAGTGCATTCTATCATCTGTTTATTTATATAAATATTTTATGATTCCGTATCAAGGTTTCCGGTATCCGCTGCGCTATAAAAACTCTTTTTTAATATTCTCCTGAACAATATTATTAATTCTAAACTTAATAACTGCTATATATTTTGATTTATAATTTTAATTCGCAATAAATTCGACCACTATGGTTGTAAACATGTTATTAGATGAAGGATTTTATTGTTAATTGCGTCATTATGTTTTGATGTGTGTTGCTAGGGTCGGACTGTAGTAGGTTTTCAAAAGAGATAATTAGTAGTGGGTGTGCGCTATACGTTCTAATTAATGTTCCACTATGAAGTCGAAATGATGAGGGGTTGAACTAATTACAGTGGATTGTGCGCCGCGTAGGACGCGACGTTCCTACGTAAAACAATAACGGTTCAAGTGCGGAGCAATCATTGCAGACGCATATATAACAATCAGTTCGCCGTTACAATTAAGTTATTACTTTATTCCTTGTATAATTTGAATGATGTGTAGTAAAGTCTATTCGCTTTATTGCTGGACGTAATGACATGTCGCAATGCCGAAGAGTCGCGATATGCGATGTGAGAAGTCATTTATATTATTTTCAATATTAGGAAAGATATTGGTAATTTTCCAATCATCTCAACTTCTGCAACCGTCTCCTGAGTTGACGGTTGAAGCTATAAAGTATTGCTGGAATCACAGCTCAGTCGCCGGTTAAACAGCTCCTCGATAGCAGTATCATAGAGCGTTGCTTTACTTTGATTATCCAATAAATCGCCGCAAACGATTTGCCGACAATTTAATGCCACAATTTAACTGTAAACTTATTACCGACCGCTTTCTAAACAGTTGTTAATAAGTTTTAATTTAAAATATTCCACATTCACAGTCCGTTCTCGGCCAAGAGCTGACTATCATTTGTATTATTATAGACGATTCGCAGCCATTAAACCAATCAAATTTAATTTTCCACCTCTTCCGTATTGAGACGTCAACGTAACTAGAGAAACGTGGGAGTGTTCTGCACTCTTCTGCCTACTTCTTCGGGAATTATACTCGTGATTTTACGTAATTTTATTATAAATTTTATTTAATATTAATGTACAAATTAATTTAGAAGTACATTTATTTCATAAACTTTTACTGAACAAACTTTACTAATACTTTTAAACGTAGTCACGTATTAATGCCATGCATTTTTGGTTCGCATGTCTCACATGAAAATGAGTTATAAAAATCGTAGATATAAATGAATTATATTCAGCTGATTAATATTTAAGGAAATTTCTAAAACTTTTGTGGTTCTCTTGTCTCACATAAAAATGAGTTATAATGATCGTAGATATAAATAAATTATATTCAGCGGATTAAAATTTAAAGATTAAGAAAGAGCAAGCTACGAAGGAAGCTTCGTTATAATTTTTTTTTGTTCTTGCTGCAGTTCTCATTGAACACGGCAAACATTACCTATTATGATGTATAATGCGTCGTGGCGTGCCGGGTGCACTAGTCACTCTATTTTTAACCCGAACGTGATTCCTATCGGCTAAACGCGCCTCAACTGATTTATGGGCACAAATTGAAGATTGCATTCAATATTTAATGCGGCGTAATCACGCGAGTAATTAACAAATTGTATGTGAGAGAATCCGTTGCGCGGGACGGAGGCTTTGTTCAGATCGCCACATTGTTTCCTGCATGCATTGTCTCGGCCGCTATTAGAGACCAGACAAATAAGGAGAGAAGTTATGCCATGCTTAATTTAACCATACATTCTACTTAAACTGCATTCTTGAATAATGTTTTATAAATGAACAATGTAGCTACCTGGTGTAATCTTTTCATTGTTCCACTCTTTGACTATTTATTTATGTTAACACGCTCCACGACGTTCTAATCTTTAAATATTTAATCGAAACAATTGATATAATTTGCGGCGCTGATCGAATAAAAACACACAAGTGAGGTAAGGATTTCTCATCAAATAACAAATGATCTACTGAGCGAAATGATTAATAGGTATACAGTCGAAATTTTGGGCCATATTTAGATATTGTTATAACATTTGGTCATATAACATTTTCAATATTAAAAAACAATTAATTGCAGTATGTCAGAAAAGATTCACATACAAGTCTTATAAAAATACAAAAAAAAATCTGTTTTATTAAATTCTTGTCCCTGATGCTTCAACATCTACACAGTAATATAGGTTTCAAAATTACTTTCTTGTAGTAATTATACAAGCGGCCATCAATTTTTATTTACATAATGGAAGCCGACTGTGGAAAGAATTTCAAATCGAACGAGGGGCTTGTCGCTCGGTGGAGGCTTTAATAATAATACACTGGAATCAAATGTCCGAAATGGTTAAGACGATGATGGGACGGGAACTTAAGTCGACAGTAACAGCCTTACAGGACGAAAATGTTGTATGATAGAGTTGAGTGACCGAGCGCACGGTATTATTGTTGGACAACAACGGTAACTTTCTCTCGGCTCAGCTCACACACAAAAAAGAAGAGAAGAAAGGGGAGAAATGTTAACATGATTAAAGGCCCGTAACGCTCGCGTCATCCTCATTACACCGACGTTAGCGGTGCGATGAGTTGGGATATTTTTATATATATGGCGTCCACGGCCGTTGTTGACACATAAAATGTTGTGCCGTTTTTATTTCGTTTTCATCTCATCTATTACCTACATTTTCTAATCGTTTGATGCCCGTTTCAATATTTTTTGTCATGGGATGGAAGATTACACAACGTTTACACAATATTTTTTTATTCAGTGTGTTTTGTAAACACAAATTACTTTGTTTCTAAACAACACGATTCCATAATTGCCTTGAAATAGAGCCAGTATTAGGAACACGTATACACGTACAAATAAATGTTTTTAAACACTTACATTAATCTTATTGTCTTCATTGAGAGTTACGCATAATGGGTTTTTTCTGGCGAATTTGATTCCTATTAGCAAATCAGAATAATTACTTCGCTATAAATTAAAAATTGCTATATTTATGATGATGAACGTAAAAGTATCTGGGGTCTGTAAGAATACACATATTGAACACTCGGTGCTCTGTGCTGAGCCTGGCGTGACGTCGTAACAACAATGCAATATTTACTAACAATCGGATATAAGGCGGAATTACCAGCATTGTTTGTGTGAAGTAACATTAACGTCCGCGCCAAAAGCAGATACGCTAACATTAAATTCATGCATAATTTATGTAAGCTTTAAATGAAAATCTGTCAGTAGTAGGTACAAGTCGTATTTCTTACATAATTGTATCTGACATGTTGCCTACCGTTCGACCGGCCGTAGCGCGGATGCCACCCAGCGCCTCCAATGACCACTGGACGAGATGATGGTAATAAGATATTACTGCACGATATTTAAGAGGCGTCGCAGCTAAAAAATTACGCTGTAATAATCAGAAATGGTGCGCGATCCCCAGCACTTTGCATTTTATATGTACTGCCGCTAGAGATTTACATAAAATGTTTCAGTCCAATTACGACACTACCTCCAGTTCAAATAAAACAATATGCAAAATCGGCTCTGAATTTGAAGTAAATAATACAATAAATTCTCACGCGGCACAACGACCTACAACATTCTGTTATAACTATTAACCGGGCTTCAGTCCGCTTCATATGTAAATGATATCCGTTTAATTAGCCAACTTCGGAAATAAAAATTATGTTTTTGTAATTATTAATCTTCAAAACAGCCAATAAGATAATTTTTTAATCGATCGACGACACACATACTTAATGGAAGATGGAATATTTTCAAATAAATTGTACCTAGTAACTATGTATATTTGTTTAAAACTCGAACAGTAATTAATATGTTTGTAGTTGGATTCCTTTCAAGTAATAAATGAATATACAAGACAAATATCAAATATTTCCTTATATAATTTGTACACAGATTGTTAAATTTATTTTAAACGTAATTTCACGCCTGTAATCCCCGAAAAGGTAGACAGGGGAGTATAGTATACTCCCACGTTTCACCAGTTACGTTTCTGTCCTTCTATGGAATAGGTGATCCTATTATTATACATCGGGTACATTTCCAGACTCCGAGCCACGACTGTAGAATCTAAAGTAGAAAAACCCGGTGGTGCCCGACCGGGGATTTGAACCCAGGACCTCTTGATTGGCAGTCGCGCTTGAAAACAACACGACCAACGAGGCAGTTAAATTTATTTTATTTCCATTTATGCTTGTAGTTATGTACATATATGAAGTATCTGAAACTACAAGTTATCTTTCAAATATAAGTACATGTATATTATTTCCATTAGTATCAAATCACAAATATTATTAATGATTACAGAAATAAAAGCAACCCGAATAAGTTCAATGAAAATTAAGTGTATAAAACAAATTTAACCCAAAAATGTCTCCAAGCCATTTCATAACGTTCCCCTTGGCAGGGTCGTCTTATGTAATATACTTATGAGATATCAAAAACGCCATAATAATTAAAATTCTTCTTGCTACCCGAATTCGAATTCTGTATTTAATAATATTAAAATGCGTATATAATGGTTTGACGTTACGATAGCAAGTCGAAGTTTGCAAGAACTGAAATAAAACGATAGCATCAGTACTTTTTATATTACACGTTGCACTAAACTTCGCAGTGTTCATGATAAGAAATTATTTATATAACAAGACAACGGTACACACTAGTGTAATGTAAAGTACAAGTCATATTATAATTGTTAGCAGCAGAACAGACTGTCCGTTATCACAATATTTAAGGGGTAAAAACGTAATTAAAGTAAGTAAGTAAGTAAGTATTCATGACTTTACGAACGGAGTTCCGTTACAAAAAATTTGAACGTTTATTTTCCGTGAGAAGAGTATGAATTTAGTAAAGTAGCGCGTTTTCCAGCGCACGCGGCTGATTAGATCGGCTCGTTACTCGTCTCGGCGGACACTTATGATTTAGAGGCCATCTGCAGTTGTTTACGCAACGCGATAACGCGCATAGAAACGCTCACACTATTAAGATATTAAGCTGGTTTACACGTCTCCTAAAAACCCTTCCTCTGTCTCATGTACGTAATGATAATAAAAAAAATTTACCGAAACAACACGTTCGAATACAAGAAACGACTAATGAAGTTTTGAGAACGTTTTTGAGAACATAAAATAAAAGGGTGGTGAAATAACTCAATGAATTTTTTCGATGTCAGGTCTAACGGCATCAGAATTTCTAAAATCAACGCAATAAGATCATTTATCATGATGAACAATATAGACATCACTATTGTTATGTCGATGAGAGAGATACCTCTCACTCAAAACTATCACAAAAAGTGGACTCGCAGCGGTATTAAGACAATTCTTTATTTTAAAACAATTCGTATAGTGCAAATGATTGCAGATAGCATTTTAATATCTTTTTTTTATGTTATGGAATAATTTGTTCTGTCGGTCATTTTATTTTGTTACGTCCTACATTCTTAATGTGAAATAATACGCGCTGAATATGCTATTTGTGTTACAATGGGGACGCGGATAGGTAGTTTTCGAATGCTTTTAATTGTTCAGCCAAAGTAATAAGTTGTGTACGTTCCGTGCAACGTACCGCTGCTGGAATCGCTAATGAGAGAGTGCAATTCAAATCTACCGATTTATAAGGAATGAGTTATTTCGCCGGGCGCGCGCACTTCGGTTATATATTCTAACAGCCACTCGGATATTCAAATTCATAGCGCAGAGATAAGTGTAACGAATGTCCGATACACGCCCGAGGGGATGGACGTTTACAGCGCTGTTCATAATTGTGATTCCTTGCTTTTATGTAAAGGTCAACACTAGTACCGATCACATTCGTTCAACCAATAGCCTGTCATCGCGAGAAATAATTTTAATGCGAACGACCTTTGCGCCACATCCGTAACACACAATCTCTCATAATGTTGACCTCAATACATTATGCAGTTGACAGAGGTAAAATGATTTTCATACTGTTTATAGATGTATTTACGTGCCTGTTTATTAGTAGTTTTCTTGAAGATTATCACGGATTTTCAGCACGCATATACTGTAAGCACCTCCTCTACGTAACCAATTCAAATTACATAATTTTATGTCTCATTTTTCTAATTCCAAATGAATAGTATCTAGTTATCTACGAGTTCCTTCCACTCCCGGGCTCATTTAAAAAGATTTCAATAAGAGTTAAGCAGTACCTACTCATGTAACAAAATTTCGTATGTAAATTTCGTGTATTTTTCCCTTGTGGTTACTAAAACATTATGAACATGAACACATTTCTTAGATTTTGAATAAATACAGTAGTAGCTATGCGGAAGCTCACGTTTTATCGATTTCCTACAGTTTGTACTACAAAGTGCGAAATGGGCCTACAGCTTTAAACATTGCGAAGTAGTGGCAGACAGCGTGGAACGGAAAAAGCAGCTCAGCTCGACGTTACACTTGTAACAGGAATATATCTCTACATCTCCGAGTGTGTCATTTTTTGTGCAGATGCTTGTGGTATCACAGTGGAGCGATCCCTAAACCCAGATCACTAGATCGAAACTTGGAATGCCATTACAGATTGTTTTTTATTGATACCAGTAAAAAGAAATCAAGACACCAATAAATGTAAATTATATTTTACGTAAATAGAACTACTAACTACTTTATAAATATATATTTATGTTTTACTGTTAGTATAAAAATGTGTCCTAATGGCTGTCCATACGCCGGTTAAAGTTTATCAGATTGCACTCGCGCAGAGGTCCTCGGTGGAAGCGTTATTCATGTCCTGCTGTAATTTTGTTGATAGTGAGTAACATTATGGTGCTAGCCGCGAGCACATGGGAAATGTTTCGCAGTATATTATTAAACAAACACATAACACAAATAATGGCCAGCTGGCTTTTTGTGTACGTAAAGTGTTCGCTTTATGTTTGAATTCAGTATCAAAACGAAGCCTAAAGTATCGAAATGGAACGAGGAAAACCGCCTTTCTTGGAAGTAGTTTAGAGATCGTTTCTAATATTTCTAATGCACCGCTGCATTGTTAGGGCCCGGCATTTGTATTCTGCGGCCGGTAAAGAAGCGACGTTTGTATATATAAGGTCGTTAAAGCCGGCGGGCCTTGTCCGGATGATATCGCGTAACCCCCTCAATTAGTGCGGCCGGTACTATCGCGGCAATAGGCCCCAACAGCTTATAATCCGGCACTCGTGACGCGACGAACGAACCAAATGAGTGTACTCTTAATTAGCCGTTATACTATAAATTTTAAAAGCGATGATAAGGTCCCGTTGGCCGCTCACCGAGGACGGCGCTCGGCGCTAGTGGCGCCTCGCGGATTAACTTTAATTAATTGCTCCCCACGGAGCAGAGTCTAGGGAGCGTATTTGGGCAGCGCCGCAGTTCGATGCAAGCTCGCACTAACGTGACACCGCGCCGTCGCGTGTCGCCGCGTCGTGTGCGCATCCAAAGCAACAGCGAGTCCTGACGCAAGCGCCCTGAAACATCTTCCCGCCAACACTAGCTCGTGTAGGCGGGAACTTTCATTTCTTATTCTTAGCAAATCAATGATATTTTAAAATTTCTACGTCATTACCATCCAAGAAAACCATAGCTTAGTAATTGATTAATAATGTCAAGTGTCTAATTGTTAAGTTTATCCAAATTTCAAATACCAATATATTATTTTAATACCGGTTTATACTCGGATCATCAAAAATAACAAAGTTCGATTACTGGCGGTTCTAATGACTCAAAACTTTCCTACTTTAACGTGTACTCGTTATATGGCATACGAGTTATTGGCTCACTTGTGCAAAACCAAATTTAAACAACCCACGTTGGCAATGACTCAGCATGAGAATGTACGAGGAGGCGAGGCTAATTATTGCATTGTACCTGATTCATTGTTCAACAAGTCTGTGTCGCGGTGAACAAATAGTCTAACATGCATCGTTGAAGAGTCGTATGGCCATAAAACATAATTAGGAATAAATTGAAAAATATTGTATATCACAAGCATCTACAACAAGCAACATCACGCCTGTAATTCTGGTAGAGATAGTCAGAATTTTGTAATGCCGTCCCACGTATCACCAATTACGTTTACCTCCCACTATAGAATAAGTATGGTATCAACAAAAATTCTTAATTAAAACCGCTGTAGACACTGTGAGCTTTTTCAGCAAAATTGCAAAACCATTTGTTAATCGAAGAATAGAACGCGAAAAAATGCAGACAGACAAAATCACGTTAGTTGTAGTACAGGCATCACATACCATTTGTTTGACTTACTGCAGCTACATTGACTGTGACCCCGCGTGCACCGCGGTCGCCGTCCGTCGCCGCGCACGCTGTGCGCACGCGCACGCGCCGCTCGCGCCTGGGAAAAACACGGAAATGTGTTTCAGCATGCGGAACAATACGCGCGACAACAAGCCGCACCTCAACAAATCGTCTTCCTTATCCGACTAACATCAGAATTATCTCTATATACATTATAGCTGTGCCCCGAGTCGGGGCTTAACCTGCATATAATTTAAAAGAAATAGCGTATAAATAATTTACAGTACTGCAACACAGATGTTTTTGTTATTGTATATAAATACTCATATTAGATCTCGCCGCACCGCGCCGCCGCGGCGTACTCGTATTAATTTTATTTTATCACTAACCCAATATAAATTATTCTAGTTGTTAATGACAAATATTTTCTTTTCTTTTTTTCTGTTTTTTGCACCAACATACATACCTTCATGATTTTCATAATGTTATTATTCTCTAAGACATATATAGTGTGTAAAAATACATAAATACACTACATACAGTAAAGTGTAAATAAATAAATAAGCCAGCCAATATTTAAAATTGTTCTGAAAAAAAAATTGCATTTTTCAAATCGTCATACACATTTAAAAAATGAATCTACTCTTTTACCTGCTTATAATATTCCCTGGTCGGTGCTATTTTGACACTATCGGGTCGATACACCCGCTGCAGGTCTCCACGTCTACTTAACGTCGATCCTCGTTAAACATACAACATATAAACTTTTGCCTGTCACGAGAATCCTAAAAACACAGACCAGTAATAACAGATGAAAACCATTCGGTCGTGTTGACAACGTTGTAAACTGCAAAATGTATTTTTTCACTCGACGCAAACACCGCTGGTTAAGTAGTTTGTGTATACTGGACCCTATCGAAAACATGTTCTGTTCGTTGGAATAGCCAGTCGACATAATTATTGTAATTACCCAATATGTTTATTGAGAACGTTTAGAAAAGGCGCAATAAGTTACCAAACGTGTCGGTATTTTGCCAATTATATTCCCTTATGAAAGAAAAATAAATTCAATGAAATATGTAAGTTTTAACGAGACAACATTTTTCCACAGTTTTTCGATTTTGAGTTACTGTAAAAAAAAATATATACGTCTAGCTAGAAGTAGAGAGTAATCTGTTATACTAAAAAATAAACATCTGCAATTTAATATCGTTGCGGTATAAAAACTTTACAATTGAGTATTTGATTACTTTGTTGCTAATTTATTTTTTAAAGCAGTAAAATTTCACGTTTGGCAACTGGACACTTAAACTAATACCGTCCCCATTTTATCCTCTCCAGCTTAAATTCGATTACATGAGCTGTTTGTATATAAATTTTCACAGATATACCATGAGAAGTGATTGTATAAGAAAATTTCAAAGTAAATATGTATTAATCGAATGCTCAATTATAAATGACTGCCTCGTTGGTCGTGTTGGTTGCAAGTGCGACTGCCGATCGGGAGGTCCCGGGTTCGATCCCCGGGTCGGG
>DWDU01005392.1:0-10035 GCA_018245575.1 Jemadia suekentonmiller
GTAGGGCGGAGTCATGCATTGCAGCTGTTAAATAATAATTACTGATGTCTATCCATAACTATATATATATCCAAATATAAATAGACAAAATTAGCGGATCCACGAACACGATGGCCAGTAAGAGATGATTTATTTGGAAGTCTCAGTGCCTCTGTTTAATAGCAAATACCTAAATGAATATCCTGGTACAATCCACACTCGGTCGTCTGATCCAAAGCCGCCTGCTGACGGCCCGTGTCACTCGACGACTAATAAACGATAGGTATACGTATGTATGTGTATAGACTAAGTAATATAGATATTTTCCCTCAATATCCTTCACACGGGATACCTGTTGTAGCTTCAACATTGTATTTTGCGGTAAAAATTGTTTCAGTTATGAGTCAGGAACCGTATATACATACTCCAGAGTGTGTTGGTAGTCTTGTTGCATGTAAACTTGGTCTGATTTCAATTTATTCGATCATATTGCTAATTGTTCACCGGCGAACCTCACTCGTTGCTCGGAAAAGATGAAGCAATTTTTCTCTGTATTTCGACGTATCGTACGAAAAGTTTTCTGCTGATATGAATATATTTTCACAAAAAACTGTTGAAGATAAAGACTTTGTTAACTTTAGTCGTCGGTTAAGTAAAACAAACGCAAACATTTCTTTCGGGTATAAAATATGTATTACGATAACGTAGTAAGTTTCCTACGATGTGTATGTTTGTTACTTTTGCTGTGATCGTCTACGCGGCCTTTATGTTCTAACTTTCTTTTAATTATTAGTATACATAACTTATTTTCTATAGTTCAATTGAACTAGTGTTGACTTAATTTCAGACGTTTCACATAAAAACCCACAGTACAGTCCACACATTATTATTATTTACTTCATTGTCAAAGTCGATGAAGTTAAAAGCGATGTCTTCCATTTTTAATGCATATGAAATATCAATATTGATTAAATATTACACATTAAACGTTAAAAAGCAATAAACCTCTAGCTGCTGTAATATCGGTCACTGATATAAATGTAATATAATGTTAACGTCTAACTGCATTTGCCTCGGATTTCATTAATATATAAGTAAATTGAGAATACAGAATAATGAAAGGCTTAAAGGAGCCGTTCTACGGAGACGAGATGTGTGTCTGTGGGGACATTATCTGGAATGAAATGTAAATGGAGCTCGGGAATTGCATACGTACGATATTATAAATCGAACGATAAAGAATCTGCGATCGCCGCTACCGCTGTGGTCTCGCTGTGTTATTTATATTGCAAATCATTCCGGCTTTATGAATTTCAAGCTCGGCTATAAAATACACTGGAAAATAAGTATGCCCGTCAGTATGAAAATCAAGTGAGTAATGTTTGAGCGCCTACTAAGACGTATGAGAACGTGAAGAGCTACTTAGTGCTCACATAACTCAGAACAGAGCGCTTATTATACAACAATTCTGTGTTGACATAATGAATCGAATAAATCGATTCTTTAATCATTTTGTGGCTTTCTTCAGCACTCAACTCTTCTTCCCTTCAACAGAGCTTAAGTCCTTAAACAGCACTACCTTGTAATAAATTTATTAAGCTATCCACTGTTAAGTCTGTCCACAAGTCTAATCACTCATTGAAGTGAGTAATTTACATAGTAGACTCATAAATATTCTGAAAATACCATTTCAATATTATATTTATCAGCGCAATTTTAATAATAATATTGAATAATTAACGAACGATGGCACATAAAGCTTAATATTAATATAATCAACTGTTGTAATTAAAGTGTAGTAAAACTGCTAGCGGACGGCACACAGCTGCGACGAATTGTTACAATTAAATTTGTGCAACTTGACAGCTGAATTTATGTTAGTAAGTACATATATTCATATTATTATATATTATCACGCCAGGACCTTTGCAGAGTAGGCAGAGAGCACCGAGGGACAAATACTTCTATCCTTACAGACCTGCCGCGCCTCCTCCACACTCATCGCTCTCTTCATACATGCACGCCGGTTTCGGAGAGTTCTAACATCCCCATCAGATAAAAACTTATCTATTTGGTTTCTTTAATATATCACAAAAACACAACCATCTGTTCATAACACAGTGTCAGTGTTGGCCTGCAGGCGCCGTGGCCGGCTTATGGCCGTGGCAGTGCGGTTATGATGCTTTATATAAGTTAAGATCACTTCAGCGTATTAAAGGGACAATACTAACACGCGATAAGCACCAACTGTGAACCGGACTACCAATCTGCCACTTATATGAATATGTATGTAGTGCTAACAGCCACGATACAGTTGTAGATTGCAGGAGATCGGTAATGTGACGTCCGACGCGGACGGACCTCGGACCTATCGGATGCATATCTCAATGTGGTTAGTAGGTAACACATTGTAACAAAAATTTATTTAAAAATGGCTTAAAAATGGTTTGGTGACGGAATGTAATCCATTTTTCTATCAGTTAAGGGGTCTCTCAGGGTTTCTCTCTGTAACTCTTATCAGGTGCCACGTAGTAGAAGGATTGAAAGAAATATATAAGTATAATGTGTTTTTATGAGAAAATGAAACAACATTGTTTAGAGATTTCACGGCACCTAACACTTTAACAAACAAAGCTGATTAGCGAGTTAGTGCAGAGCTCAATGCTGCTCAACAGCTGACGACCAAGTTAAACTATAATTATGGCAAGCTTCCAACTGAACATTGTTTACTAAAACTGTGTTTGATGTTTATCATTTCGGCAATTTGTTGACTTTTTTAAGAGTTCTTAGAAAGATTTCAAACAATTAATAAATTGGGACCTTAAAAAAGGAAAGACAACCGAAAGTAGGACTCCAATTTGGAATTTAAAAAGTTTTAATATTATACATTAATGTTTAAGAAAGGAGCGTTGTTCAAATTAAGCATTTTTCAGTATAGACCACATGACCAATGTTTTATTTTTACTGAATACTGGATCAATAATTATACCAGAACGACTAATTACATGAAAAGAGTAATTGGCAGTCAGGATTCAGGAAACTTACGAGCGATCTGTGTGATTCAATTTATTAAACAAACCAACAACTATATGGTAAACACTGTATATATGGATAAGGTATCCAGATAGTTCAATCAGGTAAGAGAGATCAGTGAGATGTTAATAAATGAATCTATCTAGCATATTGAAGGTCGAACTACAAAAACACAATTGAGTAATAAATGCACCAATAACCACTAGAGTCGGCACAATCTTCAAAGACAGACATCCTAATAACAAAAAGACGGGCCAACGCATCATTTTCAACCGTATGGTGTCACATTTATCTTTGCGTTTATTAATTGTGTACCTACTCGTATATTTCAGTCAAATTGTTTTAATACAATTGTAGCTGTATCGGCGTGTAATGTGCAACAACGACGCTGCGACTAATTACACCAGAACTCGATAGCACGCAAACTATGTATTATAAAAGCGAGTAAGTTAAACTATAATTAAGGCCAGTTGGCTACATAACAATGTTTGGATAAATTAGTGACCCTTTTCTGAAACGTCAACGCAGCCATTAGACGGACCTTGAAAAGGGTCAGTAGACCGCACTCGGAAATGTCTTTGTCTCTTAAAGGTTGATTAACGAAACTTGGACAATTCGTTTACTCTCGTGTTTATTTCTGACATAAAGGCTACTGAAAATGGATATCGAGCAAGGATACGATCCAGACCCGTCAGGTCTTTTGTTTCGTAGCTGCCCTTTATAATGATAATAAAACGATTTCCTTCGAACTACCTTGACAGATATTTCACAGAAAAATCTATATATAATAAAACGACAGTTATAATGTCGAAGGCAAATTTGTAGATGGCCGTAGTGTCGTATTTGTTTTTATTTTCTAAGTCCAGATGAGAATAACGGATACGTCTATTGGTATACCGTTGTTTGAGCAATAACTGAATATCTACCCGAGAGGTAACCCACCGGCGCGCCCGCTGGCTCAGCAACGCTCCCTACAACTTGATACGTGTGTAACTTCGGCTCCCAAAGTTTATACATTATGTCCAAGATTTATTCACGTAATAACTTCTTAATCAACTTTGCCGTGAAACCTCGCTGTAGGTAATGTTCAGTTCCACACTGAAAAGGTACCAACTTCTAAGGTTTTTACTGATTTTTTTGTTCGATCACGTTTGAAATTTCATTTCTCTAAACCTTATTGTAGACCTTCGGGATGGTCTATAGCTATTGCAGAGATTCGCACTTGTAGGCGAACAGCTAAATATACATTTATTTATTTATTCTCTTTATTTGTACACCTATAGGAAATGACAGATTGATATTATATATAGGTACCTATATATTGCAATTATATGGAAAGGAATAGCTATTCTTTATCTATTACGAGTTAAATTAAAAATTAGGTAAAATCACGCTTATAACCCCAAGGAGATAGGCAGAGGCAGTAGTTAAAATAAAATGTAAGAGAGTCATTTGCGAACAATAACGTACAAGAATAATAAGCGAGTGCTCCGGTGTCGCGCTCGTCGCCCGCGCCGCCGTCTGCGTTAATCTTCGACACGCGCGGATCTACAACGTATGTGCATAATTAAACGTATTATTAATGTTAAATGTTGCTTTAATGTTCTTTGATTACACTCGTAAAGTTCAAGTCATTTACATTAAAATTTACATATTGTATAACATAAGGAGACCGTTTTCCGTGTTATGTAAATATATTTACAGATATAATTCTGGTGGTTCACCAGAATTATACCTTGTGAACTAGTTAAAAGTTGAGTTATTACTTAATGATTTCTAGTTACGTATAATTGTAATCGGAGTCCAATATTTTCATCATCATTATTCAAATGCGGCCTAGATCTACCAGTGGATTCACACTAATGATATTTCTAGTGAGTTGTTACACTGAGCAGAGCTGGGTCTAGCATAACTTGAACTGATCAGCTGTGGCTGACACCATCAACTCGCTACTACAGCCGTCGATGAAGCTGATCGTTTCATCGGCTGCATGTGTGCGTGTAGCAAACCTTGTCTATATTCCAAGGGTCATTTCAAACAGATCGGCCAGGAGACTAGAGCATATTATGGTCTTAATTACAATAGAATTTTAGCAAATTTCAATAGTCTATATTTAAATTTCGAACGTTTTATTTTCAAAAGTGAACATTGCCCATGTGAATACTTTGTTTGTAAATGTTCCAAATCCCGTCTAGTCTGTTGCCGATGCGTACGGTCATGCTGAACATGGTTGGGCCACGTGTGGCCGTGCTGCTCTCCACGCACTGTGCGACACATATACATTGCTCCGTTGGTGCACTGGTTAGTGAACCTGACTGTTACGCCGAGGGTCGTGGGTTCGATTCCCACCCAGAATAAATATGTGTGTGATGAGTACAAATATTTGTTCTGTCCGGGTGCTGAAAAAAACAAATATATTGAAGTATATATTTATATACATATATGCATTTTATCAGCCGTCTGGTCACCATAACTCAAGATCTCTTGAGGCTTACTTTGGGATCAGATGGCTGTGTGTGCAGATGTCTGAAAATATTATTATTATTGCGTTTAATTGGTGTCAACTGACACAGTTTAAAGATTATGTTAGAAGAAGATTGTAAAACGTAACAATTGTAATTTAAATTTAATAATAACATGAGTATGCAAATATAAATAGGTAAATCTCTCCTCAAAATTGGTGGGTTTTTAAGAAGTGCTCCCCGCAGCCCTCCGACCGACCAATCGAACAATATGTTTATAAATACATATGTACATACTTTAAGTGCCTATTCTCAAAGTGTTCGCATTAATGATTGCGGGCATAAACCTATAGCTATATAATGTCATAATGTTGGCGTATCGTAAGTGATGTGACGAGTACATTGAACCCGCTCCGTGGCGGCGGTGGTTCAGTGAAGGAGGACCGCGACTATCGGAGAATATTTTAAAATCCAACACAATAGATCAATCCAGCAATCGGCGGGAGTTTATGAAAAAGAACCTCGTGTATATCCGAAATTAGTGGAGTCATCCCGGAAAAAATACGCAAGTTAAGCTGGTATAGGTATATACAGTCAGTCAATCAATCCAGCATAATATATAAAATCCAATATCTGTTGGACATTTAACACATCATTGATATGTTTTGATCAGAACGAAAGTAATAATACAATTCCATTGTAATGTATGAAAGGGTTTCAACAATTATTATCATCTAAAAGCGCTTAAGATCTTATGAATACTACACCTCGGCCCCGCTCGTATCGTATATTGTCCCCTAACTTTTTGTGTGACGCAGAACAGGAAAAGAAAGCTTAAACCCGAGCACGTACACGCCGAACAGTTGATGTGGGCATACGCCAAATCTCCGTGATACTTTGTCTCCCTTTTCACTCGCCCCTCGCAAAAATGATAATGTATCGTTTGTGTGACCGGAGCGACTCCGCTGACCGCTAATGAAATGTTATATACTATGTAGGTGCCCATCTAGCGGAGCGCGGGCTCTCCACCGTACTCGTAAAGCGCTGTGCATACATACGAGTACGTACAGCAAAATGTATGTCACGATTGCAATACATACACGTATGTCTTACAGATGTTTCACGAAAATATTCCACGCAAATATTTCCATTTGCATGTGTAACAGTTGCACTAATTTTTCTTGTGTTTAAATGCAAGTAACACAGACACGCTAAAACATGAGTTATAAAGCGCTTCAGCTCTGTTAGCCCTTGACTAAGCTGTATACTTCACGAAAATATATGCTTACGTAATTTTCAGTGAGAAAAATAAGGTGAACGAAGCCAATGTATCGAAATTAACAACATTAATCTCGCGTGAAATTATACCGTCAATATTTATAGGCGAGTTTGGGATTTCGGGAAACTTCCAAGTCGAGTTTTCACGTCGTTCGCACGGAATGGTGCGAAGGGGAGAATCTACCGACTCATTACACACTAACTTTGGGAAAATCATTAAAATTTATACACCTTTTATAACTCGGTGTAAAGAAGGTACGAAAAGTTTTTACTGTAACGTAGCGTGATGAGTGACGAGTGACGAGTGTCACTCTGCAGTTTGGGAATATCTGGACGTAGCGGAATAGCCTGTCTATGCCAACTGCTGGCAAAACATACCTACGTACTGTTGAAGAAGTGGCGAATTGTAAGCGAGTTATAAAGTAAACATCCGCCGAGCACACGCGGACCTTGGATGGGGCCAGTAATAGGACAAGTTTGGAGCGTTCTTGTGTTCTGCGGAACCTTTAGTTGACGCTGTTAGATGTTAGCGTAAACCGTTCTACAAAATATTTCGGTCAGACAATAATATCAGAATTTATATACGTTGTTACAATACCGGTCTGCGTATTTTGTGGCTGTCTATAAATAAAGTAAGTTCTGGTTTAACTCACGCTTGGACCTGATTAAGAAAAATACCATGGATAAGTGTGAAACTAGTTGACCGATATATACATAAGTAAATTGCGCTTGTAGATATTTTAATCCCGTTGTAATACATTTATAAACTGACATAATTATATAACTGAAATAATGAGTCCTCAAATACAAGTAGGTTCAAATTTCATTCATTCGTCGAACGCACGAAAACTTCGCTTAGGGTATTAATTCTAAACCCTTAATCCGAGTGCCTGGAGCCTCGAGCAAATGTTCGCAATTAATAAATTTCAGCTGAACGTGTTACTGTGTTCTGTGGAGCCGTGTGTAACTCGGGCTCGGTTTTCATTATGTCATTTCTCTATGACGGAAGTGAAGTGTGTTGCCATCTATAACACAATTCACATTTTCGATGGAATATCAGGTGCAGCCGTGAATACTGTGTCGCTATAAACAGAATCCAGCTAACATTCGCGTCATACAATGAAATGTGGTATCGGTTCATACGACGCCGAGGTAAATCCACTCGACCCCATTACTGTTCATTCATCATTAAAGTCATCATCGCCGGTCTGTCTCAGTCGACTGCAGGACATTCGGCTCACCTGGGTGTGTTTCTGCTCCTCATTCCCTCGTGGCTCCTCTTGTTTCTGGCTGAATATATATATGCAAATCTACTATACCGTTGGCATAAATATGTGCGAACTTTAATTAAGTGCGAACAGTGAGACATCGTTATTAAAAGGTAACATCGCGGCTGTGATCCCCGAAGAGGTAGGCAAATAAATGTAGTATACTCCCACGTTCTACGTTTACGGCCCATTATTGCATAAGTGTAGAGCTTAGTCCCTTACACCGGGCACATTTCCAGACTTCGAGCCACTACTAGAAAATCTATATTTGTAAAATCCAGTGTGCTCAACCAGGGCTTTGAACCCAGGTCCTCCCGATCAGCAATCACGCTTGCAATTAACACCATCAACAAGGCAGTCAAACAAAGGCAACGTCGTTATTAATTGGTTAGCTTAATTGGTCATTATTATACATTAACCATACAATATACAATGTGCAGAGATTAAGGGACATCTTCTAATAAGTGACGAAATCTCTCGACGCGTCGCGCACAGAGTGCCAAATATCTCTATGGTAACTTATCTACGTGTGTGCTCCTTAACGTTCGTTAATTCGCACTTAATAGCTTATGTGCAAAATAAGACTGCGGTAACAGAATTAATAAAACGTTGAGCGTGATAAATCTATCGCCTAGCGGCCTGGACGCCGCGAGCCGCCGCGAGCCGCCGCGCGCCCCCCGGCCCGCGCTGCCCATTGTTCCACGGTGCATCTATTACGTCACGCAGCGCCGTGAAATATGGAGCCGCAGCGATATCGCTCGGCGCTGCATCGCCGCCGTTGCATTATTTATGAGCGGAGAGAAAACGTCATCAATATAGACTAATCGCTGATAGCCGGCCGAGGCCGAGCGCCATATTGAATTAGTATTATTGCTTACAATGGCAGTCTGCATCATGACCACAATACGTTCGTATATCTTGAAAGTTATCGTTAGCTTGAAAGTTTATTCGCATATATCAACCGTAAACATTTCGTCTCCAGAAAATAGGCATATTTAATCATAATCATTTTTTGTCATAGATAGATATTCTATAGGAATTCTATGTTAACGCCGTTAATATAAACGTTTCGTGTAGAATATGTATTTATGAAGAGAATGATGGCAGTAGAAGAATAAGGTAGATATGTATGGAAAGAGATATTTAGCATTCCTTGTCTACCCCATAAGAGAGCTGCCGTGAAGGTAGTTATGTATGTGTATGTCAAGCTCCCGTGAGTATTGTACCGTAGTGCCTCATATGGCACAATGTCCGTGAAATACGTACCCGCGCCCACGCTGTGCTGCACCGACGTCATTGAATTATTTATGAGCAAAGAGATCGCCATGAATAGTTTGATAAGTGATAACCTCTGGCGGCGAGAGCGGCGTCACAGATTCAATTGTATTGCAGTATTGAGATACCCGGAAATGAATTTGGGAGCCGACTGATCTGTGTGACCAGTGGTAAGTGAACCTCACTAGTGGTTTTAAATTCAACCTCCCACTGACACAGGTTCAAATCCTGTTTCATCACCTTTCAAGGTGAACACCATACTGTAATAGTAAAGGAAAATATCATAAGGAAATTTGGACACGTGAGATTCTTTACAATGACGTGCAAGGTGTGTAAAGCGCGGCGGCGCGCACGCAGCTCGTTCTGAGACGAGGCTGGCGCGGTCCAAGCGCCCACGATGAGGGTGATGGTGCTGTGGTACAGTCAGCCGCGTGGAAACTTACAACGTACACAAGCGAATACCCGCCACATTGTTCGCATTTAGACAATTATAAAAAGAAATATTCCAACAAAAAATACTGATGAACTCGTTATAGTTTTTCCTAAGGTTCAGATTATGTAGGGTCTCAATTAATATAATAGAATAATTCAGTTTTACCAGTACAAATATTTTATCATATAAATATTTAATTACCATTTCAGAATTTTATTTTCGTAACATCCAAACGTAACATCACACCTATTATCCCCGAAGAGGTAGGCAGAGGAGTGTAGTACACTCCCACGTTTCACCAGTTACG
>DWDU01005393.1:0-10035 GCA_018245575.1 Jemadia suekentonmiller
CGACCCGGGGATCGAACCCGGGACCTCCCGATCGGCAGTCGCACTTGCAACCAACACGACCAACGAGGCAGTCATAT
This sequence comes from Jemadia suekentonmiller, assembly GCA_018245575.1. Classification (NCBI taxonomy): domain Eukaryota; kingdom Metazoa; phylum Arthropoda; class Insecta; order Lepidoptera; family Hesperiidae; genus Jemadia; species Jemadia suekentonmiller. The sequence goes on from DWDU01005393.1 coordinate 78, forward strand.
AAGAAATAAACCACACGATTCTTTAGTAATCATAACGATTGCAACCGGATGACTAACATATACTCGGTGTCCAGGCAGGAGGCGAGGTCGCAGGCGGCGGGCTCCTCGTCGCTGGCGCCGGGGCAGTCCGCGTGCCCGTCGCACGCCAGCGCGCGCGCGATGCACAGCGACTCGTTCACGCAGCGGAACTCCGACGGACTGCAGCTAACTGGTGCTTCAAAAAATTACAGGTGTCGTTATAACCTGACAAACATCGATATATTTGTAAAATGTAAATTGCCCCTGAGCTTAACAGGATAGAGAACTTGGCAGGCAGAGAAGTGTGTACACTCATGTTTCACTACTTACCTACGTTATACATCCCATTTTGGGATGAGTGGTGAGCTTATTACCATACACCGAGCACGAAATTCAGACTCCTGCTACTGCTAAGAAATTCAAGTTAGAAGAGCTTGATACATTATTGAATTAATAAAATTACAGTTATCAAAAGTTACTTTACCTAATAAAATCTACTTAAAATCATATGTATTGAAGGGACTTACTCTCGGTAGAGACGGCACTTGGTGTACAATATGCACTGCTGTCAATACAAATTCCGTTGCAAAGTTTCTGACCAATATGACAGCTCGTCATCCTAGACGTGTTGGAAACTGAAACAGATTATTTCCATACATGTATAACGACACAGAGATCTTAAAAGAGGAGAAATAAAACGAAAATGAAAATATAATGAGTGTTTTATAGCTAGAACGAAGAGTTAAGTAAAATGCAAAATTGAGTGTTCGCATGATTCTTTGGGACATCTTCATACAAATCCGTAGGATCCCAAACTAGGCAGAGCTTATACTATGGTAACCAGACAGCCGATAAGTCTAGGCAAAGAGCAGTTAATTACATAGTTTTATACACTTATGTAGCACATAAGACACAGAACGAACACTTTTCCACATAACTGAAATATTTAATATTTTTGTCCCGAGTGGAAATCGAAACCAGCATTTCTAAGAGCAATCAACATCGTTGATCATCGGACCAAGTCAGCGCATGTAATCCACAAAAAATATTATACAATGTCTATTTTTCAAAAATGAAGAAAGAAATACCTGGACAACTCTCCTCATCTTCCCCAAATTGGCAATCTTTGTAGCCATCACACTTCCTATACTTCGGTATGCAGCCGTTACTTCTATGGCAGAAGAGTTCCTCTTCCTTACAATTAGTCACTTGAGTACACTTTCCATCGACGAAGATTCGACCGGCGGAGCAAAGACATTTGTAGCCCATGTCCAGATCGACGTGAGGATGGTCATGGGGTACTTGCACGCAGAGTTCAGGGCAGGGATTGGGATGGGTGTGACACGGGTGATTTAACAAGGGGTTTTTAGGGTCGATGGGTGCGGAAGTTGCCAAAATGTGCAGCCGAGTGTTATTCGGGAAGATTGCTGAAAAATTAAAGACAATGAACTATTATTTCAGGAACGTTTTTGGTGTTCTCGACAATGTCTAGACTTTAGAATACAATACACTTAAATAGAATTTAACACAGCAATAAAATAACCCGTACATCCTGCCTAGCAAGGTGCACTTGGCCAGCATGTCAAGTCTCGCTAAGAGAAGACCGTTCAGGAGTGGAACCTTGAAAAGGCTTACGACAATGATGAATTATGATAAAGACAAATGACGATGAAAGAGTCCCGTGACTTACAGAACTCGACCCGTCTGATTCGATGCGTTGCTTGGTGGACGTCAGACCAGAATAACCTCGCGGTGCGCATATCAGTCCAGAACACATGAGTGTCTGTTACTGCCAGATCTGCTACCGTTGTGGATAGCTCGCGGAAGTTCTCTCTGCCCGTGCCTGATAAATAGAACAATTCAATAATGCAATTATACATAGATGTAGTTACTGCAATAGACTATTATCATACTGTTTGGTTGACAAGGTTTTGTATAAATAGGTATATACCTTCAGGATGCACGTGATCGATAGTTCCCTGGCCCTCATCAGAAATGTAGACGAGGTCCATTTGTGGGGAGTACCGAAGTCGGATATGAGGACCTTAAAATATATAACATGTGAAGTACAGTCACGTAATAGTGATGGTGGTAGCCAATGCTGACAACTGTTATACACAGACTTGACTATAAAAAAGTTTCTTTTCATTTTAGTTGTTCGTGTTTCGTATGACGTAGTATAATAAGACGAGGAAAATGTGCTTGAAAAGTGAGACATTTATGCAATGCAAATAATGAGAGATAGAATGCAACAAAACTAATGAACGTAGATAATGTTCTCAATATTTAATTGGAAATATAAATTAAACTCAGCTATTTACGCACAGGAGCGAATAATACTTATAAATCGTTAGATAATTATAGATTGCAATTAACATTTACTACAGCCACATTTAATTTTCTAACACTAAAAATGTATCCTTATATTCTGGTCTATCACTAACCTCTCAAGTTGGTCATTAAAACATGCTTCCTGTCTGTACCGTCCAAGCCGATGGAATCCACGTGAATTTCATAGTTCATGTCTTTTTCCTCAACTGCCACTAACATTCTCCTGTGAAAATCAGAAATATGGCATTATAACAAATTTGACATTAGAACAAATCTGTGAATTGGAACGAATCTCTGAATCTTTGAAAGAAATATGGCATTAGAACAAATCTCTGAATTATTGAATTTCTACGAAGATCCCGGCAGGCATTCAACAGCATCTAAACAGTCTTAGGTTCAATTAGATAAAATCACCTAATACTATTATGATCCCCCAAAAATGTCTTTCGAATCTCTCATCCTCTTAGCTTGCATTGTATTTCATTGAATAATAGTAGATCACTATAATACCTTCCATTTGCGATAACCACTACATATTCCAACTCTTACACATATATTATCTAAGTATTGTGGATTGCAAACGAATTCAAACCCAACATTCATTGAAATAGAATTGGGTACCCTATTAAAACTTTACTTAAAGAACTTCTTAAACGTGTCACCGTGGCACTTACAGTTAGGCCGATGGGGTTGTATCTAAAGCGACGTACCCATATTCGGGAAGCACACAGAGGCTGATGGGGACTTCCCCGTCCGCGAACGCGTAGACGAGCGCGTGGCGGCCGGAGCGCGGCGCCACGGCCAGCAGCGCGCGCCGCGCCGCGTCCACCACGTACAGCGCGTCCGACACGTAGTCTGCCACTCGCCACACATTTTATTGAATAAGGAAACTATTCAAGCAATAGTGGGACGTTGGCAAAATTGCCGGTTTATTGCGTAGTACACACAATTTAAGCAGAATAAGCACGATTATGAGTGGCCAGATATTAAACATATTTGAATTTGTGTTTTTCAAGGGCACCCCAAATAATTGTTTCTCATCAGGGTTCACAGTAGGTACAGATAATATTATCCACATAATGGTCTCACCATTTTCCATTTCTATGTCCGATTGAATTGGGTTAAAGGATTATATTACAGATTCCAGAAGCGGTTAAAGTTAATAATGCATGATAATTTACTAATCCCACAGATAGTGAAAGTAATACAATCTCACCGTAGTCCATGTCGACCACATTGCGCGGTCCGTCGTGCAGGAACAAATGGGTGACTCCGGCGGTGAAGTCTCTCATGTCTATGTACTGGATGCACTCGCGAGAACCGTCGAAAATATACAGTTTATCTACAGAAAAGCATTTCAAAAAATTACAAACAATTTGATAACAATGACGAATTCGTTAAACATAAGCCAAAATCCGATTTATTTCGTCTCCAGACACTATAGTTTCGAATTAGCGAAGCGGTTCACTCACCTCTAAGACTATCGTACGCCATCGCCTGGACCCGGCCAATGTTGAAGTTGGTGGCGTGAGTCTCTGGGTTCCCCAGTCCGTTGTACTGCCAGCGGGTGAACGACGAACCACCACCGATGATAAGGTATTGGGGACGATAGTCGTGGATATCTGTGTGATATCATTATTGTTAGTAAAACAACACAATCACCTAACTCATGTTTTCGTTATATAATTATTGAATCATTACTCCAAGTAGGTATGGTCATGGCAGGCAGAGTGTAGACCATATGCCAAAGACATCGTTCCTTACCGACCTGGCCTAGATTTTCTACATCTATCCCTCCCTTCATAAATGCACGCCAGTTTCGGAGTCTTGGAGACTACGTTTCTCCATCAAATGAATAAAAGTTTTCGGTCGCATAACAAATAGTATCACCGATACTCACGTTGACAGAACTTTCCTTTGAGTTCCATGCCATCAGGACAGCCACAAGTGTATGTAGTTATAGATGTAACGAAACAGAAATGCGAGCAGCCGGCCTCCTCGCACGGGTTCCGGCTTCGAGCCATCAGCACCGGGTGGTACATATGCATGTCTGAAAATTGGCTAAGATTTCTGAAAACGGAATAACGCCGATAGCAAAAACAAAATCAATAAGTGGTCTTGAGACAAGTACTATCGTAATTAGTTTTCTAAAAGTTATCACTAAATAAAGCCTTTTAAATCATATTTTTTTTTATTAACCGGTCTTTCAACAAGTGGTCATCATACCATCATACATTCTCATCATAAATGTTTTATTTTTGAGAACTAATTTTTGTCTCGTTCTCACAACATATCTTACTAAGCTTACCAAACACAGGCACGTCGAGGCTCAACAGTACGTTTCTCTTCTCTGAACTGCTGTGTATCTTATCCATGGTCTGTATGGTATTCGACGTCCAGTCGCTCCAGAACACCGTGTTTTCAAAAACCGCGATCGAGTAAGGGTGGTGGAAGCGTCCTTCAAAGAGTGACTGGAAAAATTCATGAATATCAAATTGTTGAATGTTAAGCCAAAAAGTATAAGCTCTTTGGCTTAATATTCAGACCTAGAATACTATCCGCTGATATAAAGCATTTTATTTTATTATTTTAATTATGTCAGTTCTCATCTAATTGTTTTCATACATTCTATGCATATCTATTGGTAATTTACAGAATTTACTTGAAACAAACCCACACTCGGAAGGCGTCGCAGACTATGGCCTTAACCTTTTTATATCAGAGGAGTGGAATGTTAAGGGATGATGATAATTACGAAGTTTGTCTCATGTTCTTCCTAAGCAAGAACTTTTACGAGAACATTAAGAGTACTTACATACACCTTCCCATCATCGACTTTGACGACCTTGATGGTCCGGTCGACGAAGTAGAGCCGGCCGTTGGGCACGTCGATGGCGAGCCCCGACGCGAACGTGTACAGGTCGTCGACGAGGACGTCGTTCCCGGTGCCGTCCAGTTTCGCCTTCATTATGATCGGCTTGTTCCGCCAGTCGGCCCAGTACATATTGCTGAAAGGATCATTAAAATACTAAACAAGAATAGCAAACAAGTAGTTTTTCATTTCTATCTCACTTGTAATCCCAGAAGTGTGCGGAAGAGCGTAATACTCTGTCAAGTTTTACCAGTTGCGTTTATGTCCCACTATAGAATAGGGGCTGAGACTATTACCATACACCGCACCCCACTCGGAGCCGCTACTAGAAAACTTTAACTAGACATTCTAGTAAGAAAACTTTAATAGTAGCCGACCCGGGACATGAATACAGGTTCTCACAACCGGCATTCACGCTCGCGACCGCTCGACCGACGAGGCAGTCGGTTCGACCAGCGACCACCCAGTCAGGGAGTCAGTCAGTTTGGTGCTATACATGTACAATTCTTGACTCTTGGCGTCTAACTCTCGAGACGCTACTTAGATATTGCGAATTGAGATAGTTACGACTTAATGCCCAAACGATCAGTCGGTTTGAAGTCGGTCTCGGTAATATTTAAATACCTCACGTGAATGCCAAGACCTGAAGATGTCAAGAAGAAGAATATTCATGCGCACCCATTTCTCACGTCCAGCGTAACAAATCTAGGATGTTTGGTAACTGCCCCAACTGTGGCACAGTATGCGCCATCCATGCGACATACGGATATGGTGCCCCTCTCAGCGTCGCTGAAGAAGATGTTGCCGCCCAGCCAGTCGATCGCGACGTCGCCAGGATCCTCCAGGCCCAAACTGACTAGCACCTACAGACAAACGGCATTATACGAATCAGGTGCCCTGAAAACTGGTTTACTACAATTGTAGCATGATTAAATGGCGCACCGGCTTAAGCCAGGTGTTTGTTTGGGCGAGCTCGAGAGCTGTCCTAAAATATACGGTAGATATAGCGATAACGGTCAAAATTCAAAAATCTCCGATCATGTTTAAAAATTAGTTTCAGTAACTTCTTAGAAATGCTAAATTTCAACTTTCCATAGCGATAGCTGTTGAATTTTGTGACTTCATGGCGACATCGCTTATCCATCTAAATGGAAAGCTGTGTGTAAGGAAACAATAAAAAGTTGTTAATGACGACCAGGATGATGATGGCTTTATGATGAGAATGGTGATGGTGGTGATGAACTTGTAGCAACTCGCCTGTTTTCGATTGGAGCCGTAACCACCGTCGATGTTAGCTCGGACGATGGACTGGTGCCCTTGCGCCGTCTCCACCCAATACAAATACGTCCCATCATACGACACACCGTGAGCCTAGGAAATATAAGACATCGTACTCTATATGTCCATAACGTTTGATATCAAAATATCGTTAAAGCAATTTTGATCAAATTTGATGTGGGATTAGTTTCAACTCTGAAATAATTATAATATTTACTTAGGAAGGTAAGTAAAACAAATACATTTCACGGAAGCTTGACACTTCGCGGCTTGCTTCCAAAAAAATCACTTTCGTGTTAATTTACAGAACAGAACAGATAACTTTGCTCCTAATATACTAATAAACCAATGATAAGCTGTCCAACTCAGGCACCCTTCGGCTGCACGACCATAAGTATAAAATTCATAAAACAAACATGCGAGATTAACCTGTTTAATTCCAGTAGCCACCACGAGCTGCTGTTTAGATTTAATTTTCAAGTATCTGATGTCGTTACGAGTGCTGAAGAACAACATGGCTTCGGGGCCTGTGTGGAGAGAAAAATACCAGTTGTACTATACGACATCAATACTCGATATTAGTCTACACACACGAGCAATCCAAAATACTAAGCATCTTAAATCCTAAGCATCTTAAATCCTAAGCATCTTAAATCCTAAGCATCTTAAATCCTAAGCATCCCAAATCCTAAACATCCTAAATACTAAGCATCTTACATCCTAAGCATCCTAAATCCTGAGCATTCTAAATCGTAAGCATCCTAAATTGTAGGCCGATACAAAGCCTGCTCATTTACTATCATCTTCACACATAATGCTGACCTATGTAGCAATTGTTTTACAAATACAAATCCATTCGAAAAATTTTTGGTTAACGAATAAATTGAGACCACATTAACAAATTGACAAAAGTGTGCCTCAAACGTTTTACAATAAAGAACTGTCATTTTATAACCTAAAAACCTGAATACGAATGATGAGAATAGAAGAGAAAAAAGAATCTCACCGGTGGCGTAGCAGAGGTATCCCAAGGGATCTTTTACATAGCCCTCCTCGCAGCTGCATTCGAAGTTACCGTTGCCGTTGTTGCACATGTGGGAGCACTGGGGCCTCTCCTGCAGACAGTCGTTCACATCCTCGCACTGTTGGCTCGTGTAGTTGTACTGCTGCAGTTCGTAGGACACGAGGCAGACACAAGTGGGACCAGCTCGTTCGGGACTGCAGAACGTGTCGCCCTTGCAGGTGAAGTTCGAACACATGTTGTGCCCTGCAATAATAACGTAACGGTTGAATAAACCCGGAGATACTTATTTTTCATTTTATTCTAAGACTGTCGCTGGGCGATCACATAGTCCTGTAAAAACGGAATCATACAAATACGACATAAGACAAAACTAGATAAACATTACTTAGTACTTAATCCTAAATCGATCAATTTGAACAGCAAATCAGTCTCCTCCGACGTCGGGGAACCCAGAATACTGTTAAAATACCAGAGAGACGTATTAAGTCAAGGAAACTATATCACGATTCAAGAATATTAGGAAGGTATCCATGATCAGTGCGTTCAACCACTGCGATCTGCAAACCACAACTACTTATATAGTCACATAATATTTTAACACAAACTTAATATATCATTCTAATCTATACTTCCTTTACAAAATTGATTACTATCTTTACTTTTAATTATGATATTTTATCGTCTAAAGAGCAGTGTTGAAACGTATCGCCAAACTCAAAATAGGACGACCACATGTCAAAATAAGAGCGGCTACACAAATTCCAAATGCCACACTAGATCGCATCATTATTTTAAATTTTTCTCAAAGGTACTTACAATTGATACAAAAAGAACCTTCGTCGCTGCCGTCCTTGCAATCCTTCATGCCGTCGCACATCTGCTCTGTGGTGAGACAGAACGAGCTGTCCAAGCACTTGTATTTTCTGTCTTTTCCTAGAAACTCCCTACAATTGGCACCATCGTTTATTGCATGCGGACGGAGTGCGTGCCCTGGAATTTAAACAAAATATTTACTTTTATGCGATGGCCAAGCGTAGGGGGTGCGAGAAGCTATGCTCGGCGATCCCCAACCCGCATGCTCACCGTCGGGATTATGGGCATAACATCTCAGCGGAAGCCTATATCAAGCCGATAATGATGATGATTTTTTTGGTTCCTTTTAAATAGACCACCTACGAGAACAGAGCAGATTTTGAAAATATTTTAAATAGCACATTGAATTAGGTCTCCGCTGCGACCTCGCTGCAATCGGTGGGAGGTTACAAACAACGACTTCGTTTAGTTCTGAATCTAGACGAAACGTATAAAAAAACCTTGTGAGTTAATCCGATACAAAGATGACGAAAATGACATTTAATTAAAAATCTATTTTTAAATTTTAAATATTTAAATTCAAGAAAATGGTCGAACGCCGGTACAAGGCGCGTCACAACAATCCGCATACCTAAGAGATAGATATCTACTCTTAAATGATTACGTGTATTTAATTTTATTAAAAAGATTTTAAAACAAGCAACGATCCTTTGCAAAGCGGATGATAAGTATGAAGTAACGGTCAATACGAAATTGTATGCATACAAAAGAGGATACTAACTGCAGGTCTTCTCGATGTCCTCATCGCTCATGTCCTGGCAGTCGTACGCGCCGTCGCACGTCCACAATTTTGATATGCATTTGTTTCCGTCGCATACGAACCCTTTGCACGTCGCCTGTGGAAAAAACTAAATCATAGACTTCGGCACTTCTCCTCGGGTTACTAGTAAATCTCTATCTCATACCTAAGAGAGATCTCTTCCAGCAGTGCCAGGAATGAAAAGTAATGTATATAGATATCAGATTTAGTGTGTACCTATGTACGACAATACGATATTGTTTTATGATAATCAGTCAGCAGATAAATAATATACCGGCTCCAGTACATACATACATAATAATAAATACATACATAATAAATCCAAATGTTTTTTACACCCAGACACAACAAATTCTTGTCTTTCTCAAACAAGTGTTCTTTTTGGGTTCGAATCGAAATGACGATCGTCAGCTGTGCAGTCAGGTATACTAACTATTGGACGATTATTGTAGCCGAATGATGGTGAAGGAAGATACGGTTGAGACGGAATTCTCTTACCCAGTGGCGTAGCGTTGGGAGGGGGGACGGTAGGGCAGACCCACCCTGGGCGGCATTTCACTTTCAAAATTTTACAATAAATAATGAAATAACTCTGTTTTAACAATATATCAAGACAGTGTCGCCTTTTTTTGTCGCCGAGATTGTCATAAGGGAAAATATATAAACTTTTAACATATAATATTATAAACATATAAAATTAAAACATTATATTTTAAATTAGAATATTTTATATTAAATACTTTATATTAAAAATATAAATTAAAACATATTATTATAAACATATAATATTAAAACATTATAT
>DWDU01005394.1:0-10035 GCA_018245575.1 Jemadia suekentonmiller
TATCTTATTTTAAATCTTTAATTGCGTACATAACTCACATAAACCTATTACTTGGCAGTAATATAAATGGTTTAATTACTCTGAACAAATTGACACCATATTTTGCCGCCTACTTAACATGTTTACTTTCTTTGACTCTTGACAGTATTTATCAGAATGTAGTGATCAAAAATATTAAACAAGTAATAGACCAATGGCAGATAGAAAGTAAGTAGGTACATACCTATATCGAATAGTGTGTCGTGATCTATGTGTACGTATACGGGCTTTTCTGTAAAGACAGGTTACTGGAGACGTTTGAAGAATGAAAGTAAATAAACATTGCATTCTTGAGGTAAACAAACCTCGTGCCTCCGAACTGGTTTGTTAGAGACCGAGTACGTTTAAAACTAATAACTTTCTAAATATATTTTCTGTGTATAATACATTTTTATAGTCGGATATTTAAAAAGTAATGGATAATGATAAGCCGTTAATAATAATACTATTTCGTTATAAAAAAACGTAAAAAACGTAATAAGGTAGGCAGATACATCCCCACGTTTCACCATCACCAGTTACGTTTACGTCCGACCATGAGGTATACTCATCATCATTCATCGTTACAAATTAGTAAAATAACAAGTCCTCCAATTGTATTCAATATTTTCTTGTAATTCTTCATGAATTTTGTCACACTGAATCATTGCGTGTTATTGTTATTACGCATCCAAGTCCTGTCATTTGGTTCCGCTTTAACAACGGAATAGTTATTAGGAATGTACACGTACTTACATACGAGTATAAGCAACAAGGACAAAGCCGTCGTCGTTAAGTCCTTGAGCATGTTTGACCTAATAAAACAGCATCGAGGCATTGAAACTCGGCACCAGCAATACAGAGATGCCGTCAAGGCAGCCTGGAGCCGCACGGTGTGAGTCATCGCTTTCTACCAGTAGGCACGCACGGTCGATGACACTCGACTGTTCTAGCTGGTTCCAGCCCTTACTTCGTATCCTATTTTGCTATTTACATTTACTAAGCCCTAGAGAGGTCTAAATGGGTTTATGCGATTCATGCTAATTGGATATTTCGCGATAGCGAGAACTAACGACGTAATAATTTATTTTACAGTGACAGCGTTATTATCTTTTATATTTCAGTTTATTTTATTAATAATAATAATTTTAAGTAAGTAGGTACGTTACTTATATCGCTGTAGAGTTGAAAAAACTAGCTAAGATCTAACTGAATATATTTTCATAATTACCTACATTGAAAATTCAATTCTGCACAATTTTTTTTTTTTAGGTTTTGAACTTATTTTTCAAATTATGTAATAAGATTTATTGCAACATTAAATGTAGTACGAGAAAAATATGAGCAGGTATCTGGCAAATCAATAATTAATTTGTGCTTTCAATCTTCGTAGTTTTAGGAAGCTCTTATTCGGTGTATAATTAAATCTACATTTTTAATTTCATTTTAAGATAAGAACGGAGAAAGAAAAGAGGAATACCAACTTCAACGTCTTAGCTTTCTTATTGCATAGCCCATAGAGTCAAGAGAGGTAATAAGATTTCGCTAAAAGGGCTGTTATTTGCCCGGAAACGAAAGTATTCGATAATCATATAACATAACTCCACAGATAATACGTAAATATAACACACCGCGCTGTATTCAGCCATATTTCTCACGTAACGTATCAAGAAATACGAATTACGTCAATGTTTTTATTATGCAATTCCCTGTAGCTCTCAAGTCGTTCCCACTAATGTTGCATAATAGCATAATGTTACGTATCTATGTATGTTCATATATTTATACTGTACAGATATTTTTCTTAGTAATTGTTTATTATATTTACACATCGCAAGCTATAGATATATGTACGCAATTTCAAACAAAATATTTTTTGTTATTAGTTTTCTTGAAAGATATAGCGGGAAGTTAACTGTCCCGTATCTTTCGGTAGTTAATTAAGAGCGCATCTAAATGTGCGCTTATAGCAGTCGTTAGAGTGCAATAACTCAATTTTTAATATAATTTTGTATTTGGTTTTGACTGCTTGGCAAGTTGAAATATGTAGTAGTACTTGTGAACTATATTTTTTTTTAATTTATTTTTAAAACTAGGTACGTACCGACGAAATGCCCAAACAACATTGACCATCAATGTTGAAAAGATTCTGATTTCTCTAGACGGTTAGAGAGTACCTACTATCTTTTTTAAAAATCTTGGTTGAAAATCACTAAGATATTTTGTGTTAACAAAAACTAGTCTAGACTTAATGCAATATGGTCCGAAGAATTGCGTTTGTTTTTTACTTGTTTCATAAATCAACATTTACCAGCTAATAAATAGTTATTTGAGGATTTTAAGGACGTACCTACATGTTTTCTGTGATATAAATTTTCGATGAATTTTTCAATTTGATGTATCGTTTACATAAATGTTTACATAAACACGTAACAAAAAAAAAAAACGCACTTGCAACCAACACGACCAACGAGGCAGTCAATATATACATAAACACCTTTTCAACTTATACGAAGCATTAGTTACTATATTTTTCTTCTTGACATACAGTAAAATTTTTAACTGCAATAAAGTATCTTAACTCATTGCAATAATGTATCTTACCTCATTGGAATAATGTAATCTGTTTGCGATTTATGATTTATTTACACTCCTCTCCCTACCTCTTCGGGGATAATAGGCGTGATGTTAAGTTCTTTTTTGCGATTTATGATAAAAATGTATAGTGTTCAAGTTTAAATTAAAAAAATGTAAGCCGACCAGTGGGCAGAGACGATGAGGTAATCGTTAGCCTTTATGAATGAAAAAACAACTATACACACAAAAAAATACCGAAACTAACTGTATATGGCAGCGAACGATAGTATCCAGCATCGTTTTAAAATAAACTTTATGCCCTTAACTTAAGGAAGCTTATCGTGAATCAATTATATCAAGAAATATTCGCAGCCATTGAATAGCTCTACCAGATACAAAAATGAGTCACTGTTCTTAATGCAAATCGCCAAGTGTACAGCTTAATAGAATACGTACTATAATAATACGGCTGACTAATATAATCATTTAAACAGTTATTAAAGCGTAGTAGTATTTTTGCATAAGTTAAGACGTACTGAGGACACGTGAATGTTCTTTCGATACTACGTCTGTACAATTGATTGTGATTATGATAGAAAATGGACTGTTAAAGCCTATAAAGTTCATTATGAGCATATATTTAGCCTTTTTGATAGTGCATAAAGATCACTTTTCATGAATTATAATTTTACGAAATGATGTTTTACACTGTAATACTGATATTTTAGACACATGATTCATATAGATGTCATGATAATTATTGACACCTCAGTTGTGTATGGCTCTGTATATTTTTCGACGTCAAGCTTTACATCTGAAAAATAAACTGCAGAATATATAAAATTATACGTTGTAACAAGCTTCAGACCATCAATATTCCATATACACTGTACTGTGTATTTGTTTGGTAATCACATCATCCCGTGAGATACTTTATTATTAATTCTGTAATTTAAAAAAGGTACATCTGACAGTGCATTCTAAATGTGTCATAGAAACAAAATACATTTTTTTAAAATAAAAAATGTAACATCACGCCCGTAATCCCCGAAGAGGTAGGCAGAGGAAACTAGAACACTCCCAGGTTTCACCAGTTACATTTACGTCCCACTATGGAATAGGTGGTGCGCCTATTGCCATGCATCGGGCACATATCCAGACTCCAAGCCACTAATAGAAAATCTGCATCAAAAAAAAATTAAGTAGTGCCCGACTCGGGAATTGAACCAAGGACCTCCCGAACGTCAGTTGCACTTGCAACCAACACGACCAACGAGGCAGTTTTTTTTAATATACGTATGTAAATGAGTAATGATGGTAATGGCGTAGAAATTACTAGACCTTAATTTAAATACGATGTATAAAAAATTGTAGACTATAACGAGAAATAACGAGAAAAATATATTTATCAAGATTTTATCTTGTGAATTTTCATTCATAACCGAAATGTTTTCGTTCACATCTATCTTCAAATAGTTTATTCTACGTTCAAACAAAATGCGCGCGAAAAATGAAGCAATACCGCCGCAGCCATGTTGCTTAACTGCCAACGTTGGTTGCAATCTTTATGCTTGTGGACTTTAATGACCTTATATCCATTCAAAATGGGTTTCGATGTTTGTGAACAACGAATAGAGGAAATCGCAACCGGTTTAGAATCTACAATATCATTCCTTGACTGTTGCGTATCGTCTCGTTAGCCATCAACTGCATATGTTGTACGCCTACGGCTGTATATTAAAAAAAAACAGTAATTAGAACGTAGACTTTTTATATACATTATAATATATACATTATGATGATTGTTGTATTACTTTTAAGTATTACCCACTAATAAGGTCATTAATAAAAATGTACCGGGCACAAACGTATAAACGTATTTATTTACAAATCATTATTTTAGCGCTATTCAAATGGAAGTCGTTGCAGATGTACGTACATACACAAAATTCTAATGTAATGTAAAATCATGCCTATCATACCTAATACTTTTCTAATAGGTTTTCTAAAATACTTAACCAAATAAGGGTAAGTATGTTAGAAATCTACGAGCGCGCTTTTGCTCTAAGTACCGTGGCAGGAACTTTACCGCAACAATCTTTGTATAGGTATTTAAAGTAAGATGTATTTAATGAGTTACAAGTGTTACAATTACAGCACGATATAAGGTCATATAATAGCTGACCATTGTAAATTTGATTTATTTGATAATTGCTGTTTGTGCATTATTTTTATATTAATAACATTTCTATTATATAGTATTTTCATATCATCATATTTAAATCACATATCGACTGCCGATCGTGCGGTCCTGGGTCAGTTTCCGGGTAGGGCACTTAGATTTTTATAATTTAGGTTTTCTAGCAGTGGCTTGGAGTCTATGTATGCCCATAGGCTCACCGCCTATTTCATAGTGGGACGTAATGGTAACTGGTGAAATGTGTGAGTGTAGGTACTACATTCCTTTGCTTACCTGTGTGTGTTTGCTTACCTTTGATTACAGGTGTTATGTTACTTTTATATTTAAATCATTTTTAATATAGATACTTCAATTAGTACTAAGGTTTATTAATGAATAATCTTAATGAATTATCACAAACAATATCAATGGTATTATCAAATCAAAATTTCATGTATATATAATCCTTTTTGATTTAATTTAATTCTCACAATCAATTAACCTGTCCAAAATTGTGTGGAATAGATACACATCATGGTGATGAGACAGCCTTAAATGAAATGCAACTGCAGAATAAAACGCTTTGCGTTTTGCTACATTTAATGTCGTGACTATTGTACTTGCATAATTTTGTATATCATAGGGTGCCCGAAGATTTCAGTCACAATGTTCATATATGTATTTGCATTGCAGGAACTCACTTATTAGAACCACTTGTAAACGGTAAAAGAAAACGGTGAATAGGAAATTAAAAATATGATTCTCTAAACCGTACGAAGTGGTTTAATTCGCACATGCTCAGTGACAATTAATCGCCTCTAAAAGAGGAAAACTATGGCTTAGAATGAATTAACAAGAGGCTTGATGACGGTCATGTTAGTATGCACTGTAGATTATGGACATCAGATAAATAAGACCACATGAATAAAATAATACAGAACATTGCATTACATTTATTAATCGTATCAAAATTACACAACTTATAATGATAATAACTAAATGTAAGCTTTTAAAGTGATTTAAAATGAACGTACATAGATTCAATGATTCTATATATTTATGTCGTACGTACTACGTAATACTTATAATAAATCGAGATTACTTTCGTGGAACGAGACTTCTGTACTGCGCAGTAACGCAAGTAGCGGGAGTGTGATTAATATAATCAGCTCCGTTAATAGCAAATGTTACTGAGATTTTCGACTGCGGCGTTAATACAATTTAATCAGATTTTGTGGACATGTGACGCGAAATGTTAAGTGATCTTTAAAACCTAAATAAAAAAACGCTTTAGTTACTAATTTAATGAGTTACCAAAACGCCTTTTTTTATTTGACCTATTGAAAGTTGTTCAGTCGCTACATTTACCACCTTACTTACACATATCGTAATCAAAAAGTTGAAGCTTAACACAATTTATTATGACGTTACTTTGGACAAAAGTACCTATAAGTACTTGTAATAATTATATAAACATGTTTTGTTTGTAAATCAACATATATACGATTAAGAGTGATACATGTAGTGCGTATAAAAATATCAAAAACGTGGCAAAAATTATATAAGCGATATCTAATTACGGTAAAGAGAAAATTATTTTTAAAATTAATTAGTTATTACTTTATGTTTTTTAAGCACTAAGATGATTAATATGTTTAGTTAAAAGTGGAATATGTTTATTAATAATTTATAATCTAAAGTAACTACTGTCAATAGCTATTTAGTTTAAATTAAACCAGCTTTTTGTCTGTTGTCATCGTCTAAATATAAATATTATAAATTATCTACATCTAACTCTATGTACAACTTACTCTACTTCAATGACGGAATAATTTAGATTTTTTTAGAAAAAAAAGCAGCAGGTCGCGAGAGCGTAAAAATTTGAAAAATTCTCGAACTTAACCATCTATAAGGAGCGTTAATGAAAACGTTAAATCATATCCAAATATATGAAAACCATGCGTTTTAATATTATCACAGTTTATACTATCTCAAGCTTACTTTATACTCTATATTACTACAATGTCGTAGAGTAGATACACGAAACATACGTAACAACTAGCGCCACCTATAACGAACACGTATATAATAATAGACTTAATATCCTACTTATAATTAGCACCGAATAAAAAATTGATAACAATTGTCACAATAATAACATTAAGTATTCATAAAAATAAAAAGCATTTATGTTCAGAGTAAACATCGAAAAATATACGTAATCAACTAATTAATAAATGTTTTAAAAGTAGAACAGTGCTTATAGCATAAAAATTAAAACTACCTCCTAATAGTAACGTTAATTAATAATCATGTCATATTTGTCCACGTACCTGTGATTCGCGAAAAACTGATAATTATGTATTTTCTCAGCAGATCGTATATACAAATTAAGATATCCCAATTAAAACCTCATTGTTCTCAAAAGTTATACTGTTGCTTCAATAAAACTTCCCAGAAATTTTACGATCTCACTTGATTCAAATTTTAAATTGTGAACATAAGTGCCATTGTTTTCTAACATCATCATCTAATCATTGTCTATATTATGACTTTAATTTTTTCTATCCATCAAATTTTTTATACCTATTCTCATGAGTGTTTCATTCTATTCGATTATTAGAATTTAAAGGTTTGAATAATCCTTATTTTACTCGTTATCATTAATATAAAATTCTAGTTTATCAAAATCTCGAATCAGATTAAAATCATCCGACTTAGCGTCTCTTTCACCTACATCAACTTAACCTAGTTCACTTATTTAGTACTTATAACTGCTTGGTTGTTTGTTGGTCACGTGTAGCAGTTGTCCTCATCGGCATGGTCCGTGCAGTCAATAGTTCCATCGCACAGCTGCGCGAGTGTGATACACCTCCCATCAACACATCGAAGTTCTCCACTAGGGCATGGTGATGCGTGGGCACTGATGGATCCGCCGATTGTCGGATAATCTCCTCTGTCCAGCATTGTGCTGTTGCCTTCACCTTCAGTTGATTCTTCGTTCATTTCCGCTTGATTAGTTGCTGCTGCTGCTTTCTGTAATGTGAGGTATCTAATTTAAAACTTTAAATTGATCGTATTTTGCTATGCCCCAAAATAGCCATTATAATAGGATGTATTATAATGGCTATTTTGGGGCATAGCATAGCGATGAATAGGCGACAAAAATTTACAATTACAAGCGCACCAAGAATAAATTATTTCATTTTAAATTAAGACGACGCCACGTCTTCAAAAGTATTTCTAGAAACCAGCTTGAGATGAGTTACATTTCTTTTGGAAAAAATTATGTTTTCAGATATGTGTTTGCTTCAGGTACGATCAAAATGACATAATAATAGAGTTGATGAAAATGTAACACATAACTGTATTTTACAAAATAATGCGTGCGCATTATTAAATCATGTTCCTTTTCAGAATGGGCCGATTGATAAATACATAGAAAAAACATACGTACATACGCCATCCATAATTTAATCCTGCATATAGATGATCACGAAGTGTTTAATAACATAATGCAGTTACTATTATACTCATTGCAGTTCTTTAATTCGATTAAAATACCAGGCTGATGGAAATAATATTGGATAATAGTCAATGTGTATAATATTTTATCTTACTCTCAACATGGCGGCACCGTTCAAAACCTTCTCCAACTTGTTCGCGGATTTGTCAAGCAGCATGGCCGGCCACAACGTCGTCGTCGACGGCGTTGTCGATGTCGTTATAATTTTGGATTTCGGGAATAATTTTGGTCTTTTCTGCATTTCCACTTTCTTCTCCTTCTCTATGTCCTCAAAGAACCCTATGTCACCGATGTTGACATCTTCGATAGAATCTGGATCTTCTTTTAGAATTTCCTTGGTGTTTCCTGCTTTTTGATCTTGTTTGTTTTTCTTGTTATTGTCTGGCAAAAATTTCCTTGTGGTGACAGTATCTTCTGCGGATTGCGGTTTGGGTTCATGCAGCATGGGGTGCGAGTAGGGCGTGAGCCGCGCAGGCGACGGGCGCCGCGTGAAGTTTCTCTTAAATGCGTTGTTGCTGTCGCTAGTCTCAAGTAATTCTTTGCTGCTTTCAGTTTCTCCTGTAACAAGATTTATACGTGCGCTTTGATCAATTTTAAATAAAACGTTTTTCTGTGCGTAATAACTGTTAGCAATAATATTTTAAGTGTATCAATATATAGGTAGATATGCGTTGTATATTATTCGTACATGGTAAGGAACGGTTCATACCAATTCTATGCAAATTTCCGTTTCTATCACCGGGTATGTGCACTCTATTAGGACGACGGATGGACGGCGCAGGAGCTGAACCGGCCGATTCTTCCCCGAGTTCTTCATCTGCTTCGTTCTCAGTGATTTTTCTTGTGCGCGTTTTAGAATCGCACAGTTCGCTAGCCTCGTCCTCACCAGACGGACAGTCAGTGTATCCGTCACATATCCACTGCTTAAAAATGCAAGTGCCCGAGTGACATCTGGGATGAATGAAATGGGATAAATACATAACTTTCATTATGTGATCATTAATAACAACGTACTTTAGTTTTAATAATATTAATTACAACCAATGTGTTGAAATACTTTATTGTACGTTATAGAAAATCAAATGTGAGTAGAATAAGAACAGACAATATCCAGGAATAAATTTAATATATTTAGACAATACGTTAAGCGACAGCATTAACGTACATTCGATGTTATATATGTATAGTAATCATGCTAATGTATATGGTGACGTATATTAAAATCAGATAAAAGTTTTCAATTCTAATTTGCTATAAAACTAGCAACCGACAATCATATATGAAGATTAGTACAATTAATAATAATGTCGAAACAGTGTAAGTGCATGTAATTTACTTTAGATGCGTTCAAGGGACATTCGAGTCGATTTAGATTGTAGATAGTGGGGAGTCATAACGCAAGCGAGCCAAATCTTCATGACTAACCATGCATTGCAAATTGCGAGCTACTGACTATTGCAGTAATATGAAAAGGTAAAAGTTGCGTGTTGAATTAGATCTCCTCGAATCCTAAAACGTTCGAAATGGATTTCGCAATGGCCAATTCGTGAATTGGACTTAACGATTTTAATCTCGATGATGCACTTAAAACGACATACAACCTTCTAATAGCGAATAAGCTTATTAAGAATCTGAACCCATTTATAGAAATTTATTCCTTCACTGACCCAGTATACGTTGATATAACTGCTACTCGTATTCAGTAATTTACTCGTCTCTAAGAATATACTTTTAT
>DWDU01005395.1:0-10034 GCA_018245575.1 Jemadia suekentonmiller
GTGAAACGTGGGAGTGTTCTACACTCCTCTGCCTACCTCTTCGGGGATTACAGGCGTGATGTTACGTTTTATTTTTATATCTTTTAACAAGTTGAACAGTATTTGGAAAAATAGAATATTCATATATTATTGTATTTAGTTTGTTACTTGTACGTACTATATTTAAGTTTCCATTATGCAATTACAACTATTGATATTAATTTTATTTGTAGTCCCTTAGTCAATCGTAGGAATACACTTTACATTACAATTCAATCACATCACATTACATTAAAAACCCTCTCAATAAATCAATAAGTACAATAATTAAAACTAAGTTAATTCATTATTATATACACATTAAAAGTATTCTGCAAATCTTTGATCGTAATTGTTTTTGAAACGAGTGAATAGTATTTAAGAATCAGTAGATTTAATTACAATCTTTTTACATGAATTCCCAAGACTGTTTTGAAATATAAACCTAACCATCAAAAGTAAACTATGAAACCGACGTTCATTATTGCGCGGTGATGTAGTTCAGTGACATTTTGTTAGAAACTTTATTAATTAAAAAGTATATAATTAAACTCGTAAAATCTTTGGCGCTGGGTTACATCACTGAACTTAAGGGAGCTTTCCTTTTTTGTTAGGGAATTTTTTTTACAGAAATTGAGCGGCACTTTTTTCTTGTTCCAGAAACCCTCTGTATAGGTCACGCTAGACAATGGTCGCCCAAAGGTTTCAAATTCAGTCTGTCACGCCGGAAGTACACGTTTGCAGTGCGGGCGCAGGCGAGCAGCTTTTCACAACACTGTGCATTTTAATATTAAATATCACTTCTATAACAGAGAAAAATAAAACATCTTGAGTAAACCTGCACAGTTTAGAGATCGCAAGTAAAATAATGTTTGCTGAGGTATGTGAAGTCTGCCAACTCGCAATTGGCCAGCGTACCAGACAGTGGCCTTAACCCTACCATTTTGTGAGGAGAGCCACGTCCAAAAGGGGAACGATACACACGGTAGAAAAAAAAAGACAAATCCTTACATATAACAAAATTTATTACAGTTTTATAACAATTAGTTACTATTAGTCATCGCTGATTTGTATCTTTTTAGGAGGTTTATTCTAGTGAAATATTCGTATATACGAATAGGACCAATACATTCATATATAACTAGACCTTCAAACAGATAGTACGAGATCTTAAGATATGAACTACATCATTTGTATTATTAGAACTTCTTGCTATGAAATAAAAAGTAATAGATCGCTTTTGTGTGAAGAATTAAATTTTAATGACGCAAAAACCCCTGTTTCAGTCCACGTCAGACATTATTGAGTTAATACTATAGACCTCGTTGATGTACCGTAAGCCGTTAGTTACCTGAGGTTAAGTATTTTATATGCTAAATTTATGTAATAATTTAGTTCGAAGTTTTTTTTAAAGCTTCATTTATATTTAAACCTTTTGAGCACCATAATCCTAATATGCAATGCCTGCTTTGATCTCCTCTAATAATTGTTTTTAAAAGACTCCAAAGTTTCATTGTATGTATATATTTTAAATGTTAAAAATTAGTCGCCTAAAGATGGTATAAAAATGCTAACATTAAGAAAAATCTTTACGCAAATGTTCTCTAAATCTGCTGGAGCTTTAATTTTTTGCGTAAAAATATATTTTCCCTTAAACTAAAAGATTCGTTACATTGTTTTCAGAACATTATTGTTAGAGAAAATAATGGCAAAGAAGATTGAATTCTGAAACGCCTATCAATCACTTGTTGGTGAACAGAAGGTCAACATTACTTGTTATTTAAGTAATTGTGTTAGTGTCTTATATAAAATATCAGTATTTTTTCTAAATAATCCGAACCGAATCCAAATAATTATTACAGTAAAAGAGGTTTCCGTGTCCGGGCGGAGTAATAATACATACATTCGTCGACTCTACGTCGGGATACAGGGTGTTGTAAGAGTCGACTAAATCCGGCACTGGCACATCGTGGTACCATGCGGTCTGCATAGGCACACCTAAATGCACTGGCCGCCTATAGGCAGGAGCTTAGGCAGTGCGAGAAGCTATGCTCTACGATCCTCTACCAGCATGCGTAGCGTGGGGATTATGGTCATAACCTCTCTAAAGAGACCTATGTCCAGCAGTGGACTGCAATAGGCTAATGACAATAATATCCTAATAAAACAAGTGAAACTCTATGACTCTAAATTGGCATTTGAATAATTCAGCATCTATTAGTAGACATGATTTTAAAAAGTACAGAAAAAAGTATGAAATTAATAACGACAATGACACATACAAAAAATATTCCAAAGATGGGCAGTCACATGGTACAGTCAAGAATACGAGAGATAGACAATAATAAACATTAAATTGCTTTGAAAACATTCTAGAATCGATTTCATAAAGCTATGTTTTGTAAAAAATAAGAATCGAAATGAAAATCTTAAAAATTGGTTTATTTTCATTTCAAATTAAATGTTTTAGTAATACTTGGCATAACTTTGTATGGAGTAATGATGCCAACCGACCGACTCCTTTGTATGAATTAATGATGCCAAGATCAGAGAGCTCATAACAATGTACATTTTGTTTGAATAGAATTATTCAAACATTGATATACGTTGTAGTATCTACTCCTATTCTAGTAAGTTATTAAACTAATGAAGTAGTTGATAAATATGATGTAAGTGTTCTGGTCGTTCGTTTTTTCCACTCTGAATAAAAATTGAATTAACTACAAATTTTTAGTAGAAGACTGCCTAGTTCGTCGTGTTGGTTGCAAGCGTGACTGCAGATCAGGAGGACCTGGGTTCGATTCCCGGGTCGGGCACTAAAGAAATTTTCTAATTTAGATTTTCTAGTAGCGGCTTAAAGTCTGGATTTGTGTCCGGTGCATGGCAATAGGCTTACCACTTATTCCATAGTGGGACGTAAACGTAACTGGTGAAACGTGGGAGTGTACTACACTCCTCTGCCTACCTCTTCGGGGGTAATAGGCGTGATTTTACGTTACGTTATTTATAAATGTTTAAAAAGTCGTGTAGTTTATGTTTGTACTTCGTATAGTAACCAATAATTCGAGCTGAAAACATTTTAAAACTTTAACAGGGTAGGCAACACCCTTAAAAAAGACTGAATATATTTGAAATAACTCACAAACGAGTGTGGTGCTCGTTAGTTCCCTTGCAAAACTCAACGTCTAGACGTGACGTCATATGCGTTGTTAACGAAATACACGCAAAAGTTTACCAAGGCCCCCTTGCACGTCCAGAATGGGCTGTTGATCCCGGCAATTAATAAACAAGTGTTATGTATTCATATATATAAATTGACTATTTTAGATACAGATGTAAAGTATGTAGTTTTATTAATTAACATTTCATTTATCAATGTGGTCTTGATGGTGACTCGTCTTCGCTGCTACCTCGCTGCGTTCGGCGAGAGCACACTCGTATTACATTAGTAAAGCCGGTAAATAATGTGTTTTTTTAAAGAATATGTTGCGTTTGATTGTAAATGTCCAGTCTTTACTTACGTTTGAATATAATAAAATTCTTCAAAAAGGTATAATTATTGTGGTGAAGATTTTTTCTTATTTAAAAAATGTTTTATTTATCGGCGTTTTGATACTGTGGATCGGAAAGGCCTCTTAATAGTTAACCTCCTTTTTGGTTTTATTAAAAAATATCTATTGAAATGTAAGAAAAACCTGTCCGTAACTTAGATTACTATTGGTTAAACATGTACATATATAAAAGTATTAAGAAAAATAATTTACTAATGATGACTAATGTATTTATAAATTCCATATTGTATTCCATATTCCATATTCCAATTGGCATAGAAAACATAGAAAGCGCTATGTGAAGATGTAAGTTTATTTATGTACTATTCTTTAATACCCTTCTCAAATATTTTTTGTCAGAGAGCATAGAAAAAGCTGACTAATTGTTAAACAGTAACGAATAGTTAGGGAGCAGTGATAGAGCAGTGGTTAAGAATTCAGTATCCTACACATCATGTGTGGGATTCAAATCGTAATGAATCTCTCATAATATTACATATCACTATCTATAACGGTGAAGAAGAAAACTTTGTGAGAAAACTTACAAATTTTGTTAGTTCATAATATTCTCTATAGGAGTACGAAGACTCGCATTTGGCCAGTGCGGAAGACTGTACTTTTTCCTTCTAATACGTAATGATTTCGATACAATATTAAACGATAAAAGGGTTAATGACGATGAGACAAAAACAACAAAGGATTTACAAAGATGCATATTTAAAAAGTATAAGTTAAGATTGTTCGATAGAATTTCAACTATCACGTACAATTGTTGTAATGTATATTTTTAACATGAGACCACTATGCCGTGTAACATAGCGCGTTATATTATTGTGCGGCCCGCGCCGCCGCCAGTGCAAACACCGCACACGTCTAGACGCGACGCTAACGCAATAAATGTACACGTTTGTGCCCGCGGAGGCTTCGTTATCCCACCTCGCGGGGAAGGGGCACGGGGACCCAGGGGTGGGGAGGCGCGATTGATGACCCCGCGGCACGAAACGATTGATCTGGGTTTGGGGTGATCTTAAACATTGTGATATTAAATGCGTCCATTTATTAGCATCTCATCAGACTTGTCTGAAACGTGAACTTTAAGTGTCGACCATTAGATGTACTGATTCGCTTTCAGTCAATGTTCTCTGGTTTAACCGCATTTATAGCCAAATGCTAGCCTATTTAATGAGTAGTTTCTTGATCAATTTTTATTTGGCTTAGTTTTCACTACAAGTTTTTATTTAAAAGCATTGCGGCTACTAATACGCCAGAAACGTCAAAATAATAAATGCTTATCGCTTCAGGTACTCACTCCTTCATAATTTTCATCATCGTCGTCATGAAATTCTATTACAGTATCGAATACATTTGCACATTTTTTCCTTTTTTATTGTCTCGTAATCTTATATCTGTTTTTGTTACTTTTAAATGTTTTAGTTGTGCTTTGATAAACTAACCGTGCGACATCTACAATTTATTCTAAAGAATATAAGAACATGATATTTTAAGATTTCTGTTCATTTACTAGTAGTTAAAAGAGAATGAAACATGCTCGCTTATGAAATAACTTACTAAATTATAAATTATTGTACTATTTATTACGTCTGACTAACTCCTTACATACAAAGAAAATTAACTTCAGTACAGCTCAAAAATATGTTTCTTCTATCTCAGCGGTAATATTTGTCCTACGTCTATTAAAAATTTCGAAATGTTAGTGGCCCTACAAATAGTTATTATAAAGATATAGTAAATATGTATATGTAGTTAAATAAATTGACTAATTTGGTGGAAATACAGCAATGGTACAAATTAAGCGCTGATTCAATATACATATGTCACTGTAACTTACATAGTAACAATAAGTTTCGTTGTCGAAAAATTAAGACAAAACGAAGGATTTTCGTTCGATTTCTTCAACAGCGAACAACAAAGGCTTGTCAAATGTACATCTATGCAGGACACGTCGTAGGTACCCTCTTTGACCTGTCGCAGGAGTAAATATTTACAGACGTCTAGACGAGAATAACTTTAAAACTGTTCCCCATACAAGGGCCGCAGTTTAGGTCCCACAGCCTTTTTAATTATAATTTGAATGTGACTGCCTCGTTGGTTGTGTTCATTAAAAGCGCGAGTGCCGATCGTGAGTTCCTAAATTCAAACCTGAATTTTCTAACTCAGATCTCTCTCTTACAATTTATGTATGTACCTCTTCTGGGATAACAGTTGTGATGTAACTTTTTTTTATTACAAACTGAGAAAATAATGTACCAACTTTAATCACATATTAGTCGAGACAAGTATAGGTACTAGTTTCGGACCTATTCAAAGTCCTTGGTCATGAACACCTACCACAGCGAGGCGGCGAGCGAGGCTAATTATCACAAATAAGAAAATTATGTGAACATTAATTGTGACGTCACCGCCATCTTATAACATACGTATTAATTGTAACTCTTGTTTATCTTTATCAGCAGTTGACTTATTAAGTCCAAACTGCCAGAATCACAAACTATGCTTACGGTTTTTTTCTTTGCTATAAATTCAGTAATCGACTGAATTGAGCAAACGGTGAGAAGTTATAGGCAAGTGGAAGCAATGAACTGAAGGTTTTTGTCTGAGGTCAGAGGATGAACTTTTAATGTCATCAGCTACGTTGAGAGAATAACAATTCATTTCACCTCACGATCCCTAGATACGGCGAATATCAAATAACCTAAAGAGAGCCTTTCGGTCCGAAGCAGACGGGTGGGTGTTGACCCCGCGGGGGTGTTGAGTGCGCCCCAAAATGGTCTGCTCGGCACCGCGCTCGCGGCTCAGGGACGTTTAGTCGAGACGTCGGTTCTTTTGTTAGTCTAGTCTGTAGGTCGTTGTCTGAGGTCAGGAGTTGAACTTGCAATGTACTGGGCCGGCCGAAATTAAAGCCAATCCGTTGACTCCACCTCAGGAATGTTAAAATACGTTTGGGTTGTTAAAATACAAGACAATTTATATGTACAAAAGCAAACACGAAAGAAGATGCCACATACGTACGGATTTACACTAATAATTGTTGTTTAATATTTTCTTATACGTTATCGAGCTGTGAAATCTGATATTCAACAGTGTAACGAAATGTTTTTCATGTGAAAGTACTATCGGATAATGAGACTATTATGGGCGAAAAAATCTTTCTTTGAAAGCGCGCTATATTTTGACTCCCATTCTTTCTTATACTACTATATCTATTCATGACAGTGATCGTACAATATCGCGTGACCCATTTACATTTTTGATAGGGCAGGATATTTTACGTACGAAGATTGAAAAGGAAAGTGCGAGAAAAAGACAACAATTAAGAAATATGTATTCGAAACACAAATTAGATCGAGGCGAATGTTGCGACGATTCATCGACCCCCTAATTCCCCTCCTCCCCCATTTGCGATTACAAGATGTTACCAAAATGTTCTCTCAATATTAATTTTTGTGTTCTTATTGATTCTTGACTTAAATACGTCACAGCACAATTACCTTTAAATAGATATGACTAATATATCATATACATTATAGCAGGGATTACGCCCACTACAGTATCATGAAGTTGTTTTCAATCCATTGACTAAAAATTCTATTAATTATATTACAAGTACTTTGCGAAATTTGCTAGTACTTAGCGCTCGAGCAAGTCACCGACGCTTCATTATTTCACACTTGTCGATAACGAGACGCGGGATCGTGCGAAGCCTTACATGCGTAATATACTGCTCCCTTTCAACAACTATAGGTACAAGTTCCCAACACAAGTAGCATTAACCCAATTCTATTGTACTCTAACGTTTCCAAGCTCTTAGCGGCTCTCGCTCCTCTTTCAAGAGAATTGTTCGTCCTAGAATTTATCTTATTGATTGATTTTATATTTGGAAGTACTCAGAGGCAGTTTCCGTCGGCGGATACGCCCGAAATGGCTGTCATTTTTTCGAGAACTTAATGTCTCCAAATGTAGTCGTTTCCAATTCTTTATCTTATTGTTTTTAGAAATCTATATATCCAAATAAATTTAACGTAACTGGTGAAACGTACTACACTTCTCTAAGTACCTCTTCAGGGATTATGGTTTGGAGATTACGTTTTTTATATATTCAATAAAATGCATTTCTCAATACGCATCCAGTTCGTATAATAATTACATGTTTACTTTGTCATTTACAGCCACAAATATCTTACGGGGTATAACTTAAAACATTCGATGAAAAATTATAACATCATTTTCTTCCAATGTAACGTGACACTGATTAGCCGTCTGTAATCCGTCACAGTTCTTTGAGCTATTCAAACGTAGGTACATATATCTGTGTATTCTGGTAATTTTTGACAACGATAATGAATGTTTTCCCGACGATGTTTCCCCTGTAGGTGGCCCGCCTCGCTGCGAGGTTCCGCGTCTATGTGTTGGCGCACACACGTCTCCGCGTGGTATTAACAGTTCCCGTCTGCGGATCAGATTTGTGTTGCAGACGAGTTCAATGCCCTTCGGCCGTCAGGATGCGTACTGTTATATTATTTTTCGTATGTGCGTTTCACTCTTTCAGTCTTGCACCCCGTTGCGGTGTCGAGCTGTGAAACTTCCCATTTGATTTGCTCCGAATTGAAACAATTCATGTGCCCGGCACGCACGAATCATTTCATATTTAAAATTGGCCCTTCGAGCCGAATATTTTACGAACGACCAAAAACGTCCATTGTTCAATGGAAAAATGTTTTCATATATTATCCAAATATGTAATTCCCTTATTTCGATGTTATTGGTTTTATGATTTTACAATAAGCTTCAAATACTGAAATCGGTACTTTTGTCAACAGGAAAAGAACTCGTTCCTAAACTACAATGTCTCCTGCATCTTGACTCTTCCACCCTACCAGCGGCAAGGCTACGGCAGGCTACTCATAGACTTCAGTAAGTCCTTCAATATATCTCTTCTTTCAATTGTAATAATACAAATGTATATAGAATTTGTTTTAGTTTTATTTACTTATTTTATGTCTACTGAAATGGCCTTCAGAATATACACGGCGTTAGATTTTTGTTTAGTTCGGGTGTTATTGATTATCACAGACGACGTCCTCGAAAGTTTGTAACAGAACATTCATGTTAATGTAATTTACCAAAAGAAATATAGTCTACTCCTACGCCTTAAAAGAAATACATGTTTTCGAAGCTTTCATTAGCTACAATTTTACACCCATTTATAACGAACGTCAAAGGATTTTTTGTTTATTGGTCATCTTTGTAAAAGTTTTATATGCAAAGTTTTTTTTCTCTGAAATTATGTGGCATCAAAAATTTTATTTTTACTCGTTGTTTAATTTTTACTGACATGTGACAAACTTTTAGTCGGATTAGAATGTTTTCGAAACCAATATAGCGCTTTATCGATCGTTATAAGCGTATAGTAATGTAAATTGTAATATAGTAGTAATGTAAATAGTAATTAATTGTACACCATAATTCAAATTTGATAGAACTCCAAGAATCACGACGGTTCACAGAGCTGAGCGACTGCTTAAGCACTCCGGCATTGTTATGGTCCAAATCGATGTGTGCGTCGTAATAACAGTTTGATCAGAATCTAGCAACATTAATAACATTATAAGCTATAGGGTTTTTTATGGAATAGTTTTATTAGTAATAGTTAGTAGTGTTATTACCATTAAAGTGTGGCAATAGGCTCGCCAGCCATTCCATGGTGGCACGTAGCCGGTGAGACATAGCCGTAGACGTAAATGTACTACACACCTCTGCCTACCTCTTCCGCGATCACAGCAGTGATGTTACATTATTGGCTTCAATACGATTTACATGTTGACTCCGATTCAGTCGGCAAATCCGTTTGATTAATTAACACAAAAAAAGCTTGTAACGTCATATCATCGAGGTGTATCCTTACTGCTTCAACATCATCTCTTCTTAATGTTAAATTAGATGGCCACATGTAAGTTGGTTTCGAGACATAATTAATCAAATCATGAACAGCCTATTGTAGTCCACTTGTGGAAAGAGGCGTCATATTATTATTATACGATATTTTTTCCTGATAGCGATCTCACATGGTAATAGGCTCACCACCTATACCATAGTGGGTCATAAACGTAATAAGTGAAACGTTGCAATGTACTACACTCCTCTGTCTACCTCTTCGGGGATTACAGATGTGTTGTTACATACATATGTACGTATAGCGATGTTAGTTAACTGACGATACTAATGATAATAATAATTATTATTGTATAAGATCCGACTCAGGTCAAATTAGGTCCCTGACAGAGTATGCAGAGAGCACTATTAACAGTATTTTAATAATTAATTTAAGGAAAATAACGTAACATCACGCCTGTAATCTCCAAAGAGGTACGCAGAGGAATGTAGAACATTCCCACGTTTCACCAGTTACGTTTACGTCCCACTATGGAATAGGTGGTGAGCCTATTG
>DWDU01005396.1:0-10034 GCA_018245575.1 Jemadia suekentonmiller
CAGCCTCCAGGGAGCGAGGGATGAACAGGCGTCATGTTTAAATTTGCAATTCTAGCAAAACACCTCCTCTAACTATAAGGCCCTATATATATTTGATAAATAAATACGAAAGGAGCAGCAGTCTATTCAAAGAAAAATACTGAAGTATTTGACAACAGAGAGAACCGCCGCAGGAAGTCTAATTGGATAGAAAACTAAAAGCGCCTTGAGTTGTACGGATCATTAACTAAGCGATGGTTCCTATTTTAATTTCAAACCGCTGCTAGGATCACAACGAGAAACTTCGTTTAACATTCTAGGACAGAAACAGCTAAGCGTAGTGTAGTAGTAGATTCACATACACACACGCGCACACACACAGACAGGCGCACATACCGAAACGTCACACAAATACGCACACATAAGCACTACCATGCGACACTTACTAGACACGTCGACACTGCAAGAAAGCACACAACGACGGCTTATATGTATAATTTTGCGTCAATTCAATCCTTAGTACCTAACAGTAGTATCATATTGACTAAAATTATAAAGTGTAAATGAATTTGTAACGTATTATGTATGTACCTGTGATTATTCTTATTATAACCACTTTTAAGAACTGTGCATTTTCCAAATTAAACAAAATAAAAAATTCAATAATACACATTACTAGCAAACAAGGCGACACTAGTGGATTAGTAAAATTTTTAATAATGTTATTAATATTTAAGTATTTATTTATCATAGACTACGCAACATACACATACTTAATGAAAGTCTTACTCGCTTCGATAAAAAAGTCGGAGGAAAAACCGTAGGCACTCCTCTTTTAAACAAAATCGTTAGTTAAGGTAATTCTTTCATGGCGTATCTTTGGCGAGAGAAAGAGCAAACAAACGACAGGTGCTCATGAGTTAATGTCAGCTCATACTCGCCCGCTTTCGATACATTATTCTGAAAACCTAAAAACTTAAGCATGTCTCAATAATTCCCAAGCCCTAGTATCGATTAAATAAACAAAACAAGAATCAACAAAATAGTAAAATGTGGTAGAATACGGAGTCGATGGAAATTTTTCTGTGCGTAGGTTTTGGAAACGGCGATAAGTTTTTTGAGTAGCTAGGGAGAGAGTTCCGACGTCGACAGATGAGCGTGGTCTTTGAGGCGCTTCTAGCTTTCCTTTTATATATTTATTCACTTCGACCTCAATGTAATCATCGTAATATCATAGCCGTGATTCCCGAAAAGGTAGGCAGAACAGTATAGTACATTCCCATGCCTTAACCAGTTACCTTTACGTCTGCAAATGGAATAAAGGGTGAATCTGTTAACATACTTCGGACACAAACTTTGAGCCAGTCCTCGAAATTTTAAATTAGAAAAAAATCGACATATGTGACATATATAATAATTAAATTAGTGATAAATGTGATAGATAGTTGGAAATGACGAACGCACGAGTGAGGCGGGGCCGGAAGAGATCGAGGTCATGGTTCAACATCAGAGGAGAGCGTGCTTCATTATGACTTCAAACATAACTGAACCTATCACTTACAAATACAACAGTGTACTGTTTGAACACAACACAGCCGCGGTGCCACATAGCATAAAATGAGTTCATACCGGTCGGGCGCATTCCATTTCCCCGCACGTATACTTTTAATTCCATTTTCGTCTTGAATCAAAAGCGCCACTAAAGTTTTGGAAAAACGAATACTTCACAAATATTCCTGTTGGCGAATGACATGTTCGAAATGCGGAATATAGAAGTGTTTTGTTACCTGCCATAAATCATTTTTATTTATATTTAACGAACTAAACCAGTACAAATGTATTCCAAGAACTTCAGAATTTTTAATATACGCATCATACGAAGGATTAGAATATTTCCCATTTGCACGCTTTTATTCGAAACATAGTGGCATATCATAAACAAATTGCTGAGTTAAGCATCAAAGGACGCGTTCGGTGTAAGGATAAATGTACAAATAGAAAACTTCGGGAGCCTTTCCATATTTTAGCGAACCTGTAAAGTATTCAGTTGCCATTTTTATTAGCATTATAATTTAATAAAATATTCAATAGGCAGATTATTCAGTGGGCTATAGTGCTACAATCCGCAAAGCACGACAGTATCAAGTCAGCTCAGCAGTGATGACTGATATTTGACTTTGGTATTCTTAGTATTACACTTGGTAACTGGTTCTTCAGATACCGGCGAATTTTGTCGCACTGAGTAAAAAACACGTAATATAATATGTATGTGTTTTCGTTGTACTCATTGTTGACGAGGATTCCACAAATCACTGATAGTATCAGCGCACATGACAGCGATGACGGGTGGAAATGAGCGCCAACCTGTAAACAAAGCTGCAATCGATTCAGTCGCCCCGCGGGACCCGCTGTTGTCAGCAAACATTGAGACATAAAACGACAAAGATCTCTTATCGCGCAGCTATGTTATCATGACATGTCGAAGAATCAACAAAGATATTTACTATTTGTTTAAGGGTTGAACAAGTCTGGTATTATATAAAAATACTGTTCAGTATTTCAACAGTTAATGAAACTTACGATTATATAGCGACAGCTTACAAATTGGGACTGTAGGTAAAACATTCCTCTGCCTACCTCTTCGGGTATTACAGGCCTGATTACGTTTACCTTATAAATACTTGTGCTCATAACAGAAACAACTATTCTTGAGAACAATAGTATGTCTCTTTTTTGTCCTTAACATCTGTGTACTCCGATAGGGTAGGCAGAAGAGTTTATTACGTAACGAGCCTATTGCCATACACCAGGTACATATTTATACTCCGTGCCACTACTAGAGAATTTAAATTACAAAAATTTAGTAGTGCCCGACCCGGGAATTGAAACCAGGACCTCCCGATCGGTAGTCGCACTTGCAACCAACAGGACGAACGAGACAGTCAGTTGGTACATACACGTAGACTATATCAGGCTACAGTATGTACGAGTAAAGAGGTGTGTTAATAAAATTTGAAACAATATCTTCACACCATACAAGTCCATCTGATCTCGCAGTAGGCGAAGGCCTGTGTTGACAAACCACATGTATGAATAAATGTGTACTTAATAGATATTCTTCTGCATCATTTAGCTGTGCCTAGATAGAATGCGACACGCCACGATCTGCCGGCGCCCGGCACAGTCGCCTGTTACGACACCCTACATCCCTGCCGCGGATAACGGCTGGGGCACGGGCTCCTCGGTAGTATAGCAGTGAGTGTGCTCCCCTGTAATTAGTCGAGCACGGTTAAAATGCACTTCCGTAAATGTTATTTTTATTGACTTGACCTTGACTGTTGATTTGCAAATCGTGGGCTCGATTTCTACCTGGGACAAGTAATTGTTGACGAGCATGTATCTTTTCCTATGGGTGGATATAAAATATCTACATAAGTAGGTATGTATTTTGAAACATTACCTGTGTATTTTTATCAAAGAGTGAGACTTGTTCTTAATATTTTTTTTACCGTTTTGGTACATATCACTGTAAAAATTACAGTGATATGTACCAAAACGGTTTTGGACAGTCTATTAAGAGATGTCTGTTCCCTACGGCGTTGCTCTGTTTCTGTACGATCTTCGCTCTTCTGTCTTTGGTATTGGAGTCCGTATTGAATATTTTATAGTCGCCGCGAACGTTATCTGTGCTGAACGAAATAAGGGTGGGCTTTATAAAGCTACTTGGGACGTATTAAAAGTAATAGTTCAGTAAAAGTTGGAATTACGTAGCGAAAAAGCCTTTGGGATTTTGAAGGATTTAAGGCCTTTAATAAAATTATTGAAACATTATTCCGGATATATGTTGACTATTATAATAACTTCAGAGTCACTACACGTAGAATCGAATTCAATTGTACCGAACATATGATGTATAATAAGTTGGTATGTTAAAAAAAAGTAGCAATAACAACATAGCGGTTTAAATTTGAAGCCTCGGACTAGCGCGGTGTGGTGTCGGATAGCGGTGCGCACGACTCACGCATAATGTGCGTTTACAAGATAAATGTTCACTCGAAGTTACTGTGCAGGAAAACGCGTCAAGTCACCGAACCCTCGAGTACATCTACATGGCTTCAAGCCTTCTCGGTATGAACAGAAAGAAATTAAACAACATTGTACTAAAAGGCCAGCAGCGGAACGTTCCAAAGGGATTATCGGTGAGAATGATGGATTTAATATTTTTGATAAAAGTAATAAAGATTTGAATTCACCGAAGCTCCCTAGAAATTTCTTTGCAGAGTAAGAGAAACACTTTACATTAATTTATTATGAAATACGTCACCGACAAGCTATTAAGTACTTAAATGTAATAAAACCCTTTTTTGGGCCCCGACTGCTAGAACGCAAGGGTTCAGGAGTCACGCGCTACAGCTCCATCACGCGGTAATGTCCTCGCGACTGCTCCCCGAGGGGGGCACGCACTCCGCACGCAACCTTCAATCTTGTGCGCTGGGAATTGGGAATCTAATTGAATACACCGACCCTTGTCTGCTTTGAATGAAATAAGAGCGGAATTTTTGTGATCGGTTGCGCACTTTGTTCTCGTATGTTTTTCACGTGGTTTATTCAAGGTCTCAATTCTGACTCACATTCAAGATTTATAAAAGAAATGTTATCTTATGAATAAATTGTAAATGCGTTGTATCGTGTCTACACTCATCAGTTACTAATGGGGTGTCAAATAGCTTAATTACAACGTGTAAAGTGTTTGTACAACATACTAGCCCCTTGACAAGTCACTGTCTGGTTGGTCGTGTTGGTTATAAGCGAGACTGCCAATTGAGAGGTCCTGGGTTCAAATCCTGGGCCAGGCACTACTGGACTTTTCTAAGTTCGTTTTTATAGTAGTGACTCGGAGTCTGGATATATGCCATGTGTATGGTAATGGTTTTTTTCCGCCCCAGGAACGAAAGAGCGTAGGTTTGGAGCCTATGAATAAATAGTAGATGTTCGGTAAGAAAATGAAGTCGTTATTAGTTTTCGAAAAATTCCCAAATATCTTCAGTAATTTAAAAGATTTTATACGTAACCAAAAAAAAAATAATCGTATCCATAGTTCTCATCATATAATACTACCTGCGTATGTACTAGTTTGCATTTATTGGGCAGTGTGCAGAAATATATATTCATTTAGCATATATAGATTCTGGAGATGTCATTACAATTAGTTCTTTTGTCAGCTCTAACTTATTTTTGTCTCTACATTTTTCCTTATTGTATAACAGTAGGTAATATGAAGAACATGGAATACATAGCTTGTATCGCATATTAATATTTTTCTGTTTCATAACTGCTGTTCTCTAATAAAATCTCATAAAATTCCATTACTTCGATATGAGAGTGAATGTGTTTACAGCGGGTTCGCCGCGGCTCCACAAGTCACATCTGTTCGAACAATGGCGAACATCTGAATATTGTAATATTATTTCTGTATCTTTAATATTGCTTTGTGAATATTATATTTCCGAGAACGTACTTATTTCACGTCGTATTGAGATTTGCTCAATGAAAAGAATTCTCGTAACAAATTTTCATGGTGGAAGGAGATGTACACCTTTAGCATGACATCTTATTCATGTCAGGTGAGCACAGGAGACATTGGTCTGAACATTTTCAAACAAATGGAGCCGTCTAAGGCTGGTGCGTCAAGAAGCACTGGCACCAACCTCGCTGCTGTTGGTCGTAACTGTAACATGCGGTACCGCGTAGGTATGACCGTACCGGCATGACTTGGTAGTCATGCCGACCTAAAATATAAAAATATGTATCATGTAAGATCACTCACCAAACACGTTTTAATTTAAGCGTATTGCATCTGAGCGCATATGGCGTTATGTATACGGAAAATTAACAATACAGTCAAAGTAAAAATTATAATTAATATGTTCCTGGAGAACTATTTCCGGAGCTCATGAAACAACGGAAGGTAGAAAACACTGAACGTATACTTCTCAATGCAATCTTCAGTATGTGAAGACGTATTAGGTTTATCAACCAACCACCTCTCTCTAAACAAACTTGGCCGATACAAAATTAAATGCATCTTATAATTATGGAATGGCAATAACTTATTCGTAAAATGATCTCAAAATCTTCTTGTTCGCTAAACTTGTTCTCTAAGGCGTGTAAAGTCTGCCAACACACACTTGGCCAGCGTGGCAAGCTTACTTCCTTAACCTTTTCATTCTGAGCGATTCTGAACGATAAAAAGGGCAACAAAAAAAGTAATTATTTTAACCAGCAAAAAAATTATTATTGTAACATTTTACAGTAAGATGTATCTAATGTTACTGCAACATGTAACAAAGAAAGAATCGCTGACCGCCGCGCAGTTCGACTGGTTGTCCGTGCGCCGGTCCGTCCAGAGATCCCGGCGCCGGGTACTGTTGCATTTATCTAACTGGAAATTTCTGGTAGTAGCTTGGAGCCTGGATTTGTGCCCGGTGTGTGGCAATAAGTTCACCACCTATTCCATGATGGGACGTAAATGTAACTGGTGAAACGTGGGTGTGTACTACATAACTCTGCCTATCTCT
The DNA here is from genome assembly GCA_018245575.1 of Jemadia suekentonmiller. Lineage (NCBI taxonomy): Eukaryota > Metazoa > Arthropoda > Insecta > Lepidoptera > Hesperiidae > Jemadia > Jemadia suekentonmiller. The sequence continues at coordinate 6,558 of DWDU01005396.1, forward strand.
CTCTTTGGGATTACAGCCTTTACGTTACGTTTACTGTAACAAAGTTATACTGTTGGAATACTGATACACACAGCGGTGTCGCAAAACGTCAGCAATAGTCGTTCTCAGATTAATGTTTGAGCCTCTGAATTTTTAATCTAGCTCAATTAGATTCAGTGGATCCGTAAACGCTGGCTTCGAAAGCTCATGTTTAGGCGCCGACCGGTTGCAGCGTCAGTCTATCGCGTACTTAACCTATTTGTGTAGTGCCCTCGAAACCTACAAGTACCGTAATGCCTCGTTGAGTCGCAACGAGTACTTGCCCCAGTAAATCCGGTCTAATAGTCCTGATGGATAAAAGCAAAGGAAATTCCTATACTTAAGTACTTTCTTGAATAGATATAGGTTAAGACTGTGCTTAATTAATGAAATCCTATTAATCATTCACAGAAAATTAAAAGCCTCAATTTCCACTCATAATTTTGTATTATAACCAAACGCTGTTTGACTGCATGAGTTTGGATCTCGTGAACTTAATTACCCATAATTATAGCCAGCTTTTACACTTTGATTTCCATTCACGTCAACTTAAAATTATAGAACAAGCTTAGTACTTAAATTGCAGTTATTATAAGTTTGCGTGTCTTTTTTATGACCCTTTTTTCTATCAAATTCTGCACGTTAATAAAATTAGTCCAATGTATTTTAATTTCAAATATAAAAGATATAAAAATCAAATAACAAACTAAATTAATTCTAAAGTACGTTATACTGGTACATTAACTGACTACTTAACCCGCTGTGAACGAAAGCGTGGAGCGCAAGCGAGGCACAAGACATCGTCCTATGATTCATTACCCACGTACCGTCGGCCGGGCTTCCGGTCGCGATTTATGGCCTTCGAAGCATTTGCCTGCGAAGCCTCCGCAGTACAGCCTACACGATACCCACTTCCGCAACTCGTAATAAACGTGAGAGTGTATGATTTAACACGGCCGGCTTTTGAATTTTCATGAACATTTACTTGTTCGAAAGTTTAAAATTCGTACTTCAGCACTGTTTATTGATTCTATATAATTTGGAAACGGGGAAAATACCCCAGATGGAAGTGCATACTGGTGCTGAAAACGGGAAGCCCGTGGTCTAGATAATCGACGACGGGATTCAGAATGGCAGCAAGTAGAGGCGATTTCATGAGTGTTTACGTAGTTACGAAGATATATTAAGCAGTAATTTCCGGTCGTTATCTTTGAACAACTCCGTCCGCCTCTAGGCTGACCCCTATCCCACACCGGAGGCGTGAGAGATGTTCCGAAAGCGAAACATATTTTGTAATAACTAGCAGCAGTACCAGATGTAGCTGCATATATCTACAAGATGTGTCTTTACATAAGCTAATAAGCTTCGCGAAAGAGCCGCTCGGGTGAATTTTCTTAGCAGCTTAGGAGTTACCGCATAGGAATGGACTAAGCTGTAAGTTAGTGTATGAGTATACATATATATGTATTTGAAACTGTGTTCTGAAGGTAAAGTTTGAGACAGAAGTGGGTGCGATGGCTAATAACAAGTTATGTGACTGCTCATTTTATTACACATGTATCGAGAGTTAAGTCATATAATTGTCTTAAAATAACATTTGATTTTCTAAGCTCAGAAATGCGTGCTAGCATTTGCGTTACGGAGTGAAATACTGAGATATTTTAAGTATTGGGTAGTCGCTACGATAAAAAATATTGTATAAAGTCGTAGTATTGTGTAAAGGGTAATGGATGAAACTAATCCTTCTCGTGTCACAGGACTTGTAATGTAATATTTTAGAAAACTATATGTTACGAGAGAAGTGACTTGAAAACTTGAATGAATGATGTAAATTAATATGAGGCTTGTTTTCGATTAAATTAGGAGCCAGTTTCATTCACGTTTAATTTTTAAGACGATTAAACTAGTCTCTAGTAGTAACTCTCACTAGTAACTGTATAATTATGACATATGAACTACACATGAGTCGATTAAATCGTATTACATAACAAAACTATAGGTAACCCTTGTTTCCGTTTCGTGGCGGAATAAGAATACATTCTCTGACCCCGTTCTGGGATACAGGGTATCATAAAAATCAACTAAACCCGGCCCTGGTAAATGCGATATGGCGCTGTCTATCTAGGCACAGCTAATTGTCCTGGCCGTCAACGTGCAGGTCGTAGGCAGTGCGAGAATCTGTACTGTGCGATCCCCAACGCGCATGCCCAGTGTGGGGATAACGGGGAAAAACCACCTTTTTTATTCTTTTGCATGGTTGTGCATGGCATTTCCGAGGTATTTAAGGGAGGTCTGGACGTAGGCCCAGCAGTACAGTTAGGCGGGCCAAATTTGGTGATGCTCATTTTGTTCCTGTATAGGATCTAAGGTTGTCACCCAAATACTAACTGCTACCGTTAGCCGCTCGGCACATTAATGATTAGTCATAACTACTCGTACGTGCATCGTTTATCATTTGAATTATCCAAAGTAACCAAGTATACTTACTGAGAGTAATTAGGTACAATAATCATCAGAAACCTGTATTGTGAACAGAATGCGGTGCGAGCGGTACATGCTCGCTATTTCGCATATCATATTTCTTGGCCATAAATCAACATGAGTATCGAAAGCCCTCGACGTGTGGAAGGCATTCCGGCTGGCGTCCGGAACGTCTTCATAACGACCGCGCTCGAGTGGCCATCCAACCGCACGCTAAGCCTCGTCAACTGGACGCATTCCCATATAGCAGGCGGAATGGTGTGCGAGTGAACACTGAGGCAATTACATTTCAGTGACAGATAAGGTTAAGGTATACTAGAGTACCGCTCTGGGTCCTTCAAGCACTTTCTCTCAAGGTCTCATTAATGTGTTAGAGCGCGTCATTGTTCGAGTAGTTGTAAGCACGATTGCTGATTGTGAAGTTCTGGGTTCGATTGTCGAAACGGGTGACATTGGACTTGTAGGGTGTTTTAATGGAAATGTCTATTGGCAGCTCGTAGTCAGGATCTGTGACAGATGTATGCCTAACCCCATGTTCCATGGTGGGACGTAAACGGAACTGGTAAGGCTGGTAAGGTGGTAGTGTACTATACTCCACTTCAAACCTCTTCAAGGATTACAGGCTTGATGTTACGTTAAGATATGTATACAAGCAAAGCTTTAGTTCCTCAGACGAAAAGGACTAAGCAAAGCCTCTTTTGTTTTAGTGGCCGAGTACTTCGAAACGTCCATCGTACTTACATATGTATGTTTGTCCTAAGCTTAACATTTAAACGCAATAAGTACGTAGTGAATGGTGGCTAGGTTCCTTTACATACTACGCTCTTGCTCTTCTTAAACCTGGTCATTGATGTTCAATAACAGACTAAAATAAATAAAATATATGACGCGAGCGACGACAATTGACGTACGAGTAACATGTCCCGTTTACAAGGATAGAATTATTTGAGAGATGGCGCGTTAAGATCAAGAGCTAAT
>DWDU01005397.1:0-10033 GCA_018245575.1 Jemadia suekentonmiller
ACTGGTGAAACGTGGGAGTGTTCTACACTCCTCTGCCTACCTCTTCGGGGATTACAGGCGTGATGTTACGTTTTATTCCAAATAATATATGTAACTTTCTCTCGATGTATGATAATAGCCTCCCCCCTATTCTATGGTGGGACGTGAGCGTAACTGATGGATGATACGTGGGAGGTACTACACTTCTCTGCCTACTTCTTCACACAGCCATAAAGCCATAAATTAATTATTACGTAACATGACATACTCCTGTTACTGAATGTAGTAAATTAAAATCTAAATGCCCTTAATCGTCATAAAGTTTATGTATACATTTAGTGAACGTCACATACGTTAGTTATCAGTCATTTATCGGCTTTGTGCCCTCTTGACGTTGCAGTAGAATGGAAGAAATCATAGGGAAAAAAGTCATAAAAGTGAAGTAAATAAAACAGTATAGTTAAACTCATACAATTAACACAAAATATGTAACATACATGTAGTTGTTCAAGTGATTTTTTGTATCCGATTTATTACATTCACAATTTATTATCCATAGACGATAAGTATCACATATCGCGGTCTATGTCTATTATCTTTCACCGCTCGTGGTGCGACTATCGCCTTAAAGCTTATTTAGCAAGAATTACACACAGGTGAAAGATGTAAGTCGTATTGATTGCTCGGCTCCGGCCGACAAATGCGCGATACGTAATGCTATGAACCCCCATTGTCCACTTTCTTCGTTACCGCGCGATAATTAACGCGACCGGCCCCCGGGCGACCATTGTTGTGTCCGGACATCCGAGCGCCGCATATTATATATATATATTTCTTTTAGCACCCGCTTTCTCATCCCAGTCAAATTATCTAAACGTAAAAAAAACTTAACATCACGCCTATAATCCTCTAATAGGTAGGCAGATGAGTGGAGTACACTCCCACGTTTCATCAATTACGTCTACGTCCCATTGTGAAATATGTGGTTATGTGAAATTATCTACATCAGATATATTAGCTGCGTTGAAATAACTTATAAATTCATAATTTCGTTTCAGTTGTATTACAAGGACCCCCGATATATGAGTACGATGACGATACTTTAACGTAAATATTAACAGTGGATTTCAGCGACATAACTCGTCACACTTTTAAATATGCTAGTGGAGTAGTGAGGTATTTTAATTTTTTTTTACCTCGGATTCGTTTTTGCAGATTGCTTGTTGTATAACAATTTTAGTAGCCGAAGGATAATTTGTAGTGCCTATCGTGGCATTAAATCTAAAGATAAAACGTTGGATGGTGGAGATGTGAATAGCAGCACTTCATGTCTCGAATGTCGAAAGGACAATAAGTTATTTGACTATTTTTGTCTTCACAAAAACATGTCATTAATCATGCATCAGGTGGGCAATGGTCACCATTAAATATGGAATCTTGATCCTATTGCTGGCTCTGTGGTCATTCTCAGCGTTTCGTGACACTTATACCATGGCACTTCAAGAGTAATAATTTGGATATTTATCTATCAAAAAGTGTTATTTACGTGTATTAAAAACGAATGAAATTCACGTGACGTCACTGTGTGACTGAAGGTTTGGAGATATTTCAGGTAATGAGAAGTTTTTATTTATTGCATACGAAAAGTTATGGAGTTTAGTCAGCATCTTGGCATTTATCGTGAGGATGCACATGTTTTATTCGATAAGTTGCATTTCGCGTGCGCGGTCGCAGTCCCAATGCGGTCTTATTTTAATACCATTAGCCTACACCATGCGGTACAACACGATGCGGTCAAACGCGCCATAAAAAATTCAATACTGCGCTTTGTAATATTACGGGGTCGTTGTATCTAATGTGATATTAAGTAATCCTTATATTGTAGTTGTGTGTTTGATGTTTGCATTTGTTTTATGCAATTACATAAAAGAGAAATCTTCATGATTTGATTCTAATCTCACTTCCTAAACAATCAAACGGCATATGTTTTTGCGTGTATGAAGCTTTGTTCCCATATGCGGCGCGTCTCGTGTTCCGCATTAGGCCCAGTTCAGACCTTATCTGCGCGATGGAGAGATTGAAATTAAACTCATGTTATGATTTTGGTCTAAAAAATATGCCGTTATATTGAATGTCGATGTATTGATAGACAGTGTTCCGTTTTCCGTTCGTTGCGTTTGGTAGGTTAACATTCGCAGTTATTTTTAAGAGATGCTATTATATATCTTTACGGCGGGTAACTTAAGGGGTAGGTAGAAAGCACTGAGTGCCAAACATCTCTATCGTAAGAGACCTCTTCATACATTCATACCGGTTTGGATAACTTATTCCTTGGTTTATTTATAGTTGCATTTTAGGCTCACCACCTATTTCATGGTGGGACGTCGAGGTAATTGGTGAATTGTGAAAGTGGAAGAAGAGACTTTGCAGTCTAACCCTTCGCGGATTACAGGCGTGACTATAACAAATTATCATCGTTGGGTTCAGATTATTTCGCACGTCGTGTCTATCTATTCTTGCGCTAAGTCTTTTTGAATATCGAAGAGTTCAATTAAAAACCGCGTGCTCTTGGATAACACGAACGACTTATTTAAGAAGAGCTGGAGGTCAAATTCCATTTAAGTCTATTTACATCCTACGTTCTGCCCGTGGTTTGTTACATTTGACGTGCCAGTTGAGATCATAACCGCTTGCGTGACATTAGACGTCGTTGCCCACGCGTGGGCGGCCCGAAGCTCCGTATTCGCCGCCGCCCACGCGCCGCACGTGGCCGCCGGTGGAAGTCGTTCGATTCGCACCGATATTACGCACATTTTAGGATAGAAAGCGATAGTCAACTTTCGCTGTTATAAACTGGACGATCGCAAGCCTTAATGCACTGTTTCCAATCGATTTGCGATTTGCATATCATCATGTGGATTTCTCGATTTAATGTTTCCGCATGCCCAGCGTGGGGATTGTGGGCTAAACCCCTAAGGGGAGGCCTATGTCCAGCAGTGGACTGCAGTGGGTTGGTGATGACGATTTAAAGTTTGAGAGGTTGTTTTGTCGTCGCGATAGACCCTGATGTTTAGATCTACTAATACAAACATATACACACAGAACCATGTATATATGTACATATATTGTTAGTTCGTGATTTGGTTTGCATGTTTACCCAATTCTTCTTGGACCACGTTCGTGATGGAAAGTTCATATTTAAGCGTTATAAAGCTTATGCAATATCACGTAAAGATTGTGGAAGGACAGAAAGATGATGTAATCGAGGTCGAAACACAATGTCTAATTGTGTTGGACTTTAAATTGTCTGTAGTGTCCGTCGATTTTAGGTCCTGACGGAGTGAGTGGTTTAGCAGGGGGGACAGTTCATTCACAAGTACCAGTTTTAAGCTTATCATTTAATATATTACCTATTTACTTAGTGAATGCAGAATTTGAATACACATTTTTAATTTGAATACGAGTACCAATTTCGTTTCGGTCGTTGTGAATACGTACAGTTTTTCACTAGAATATCGCTTCATATGCAATTAAACTTTTACACTTAACGTTTTAAAGTTTATACTTATTACTTTATAATTGAAAAAGTTAATGTTTCTTATTTAGCACTCTGTGTAGTAAGTAACTAAAATATCATTTGTGTTTGCTTTCATGAATTAAACATACCTTTTCCATTCCTTGTTCACTATAAAAAAAAGTTTTGACATCTTGAAAAATTATGGCTTTTTTTTTAATTCTACGCATCTCACTTTCTTTACATCTAAACATGATCATATTTTTATTGTTCTTTTATCTATCTTCGCCTTTCTCTCTGTGAAATGTTCAGATATATTTATATTTAACTGGTATACTTATCTTTGAACGACGTCGTCCTTTACTAACGGTTACAGTAATCTCGAGAATACATGTATGTAGATTCAATTGAGGTCAGTGTCACCTATCCTTCATAGCACTATCTCTTATTTGGAGTCCAGGTCGAAATCTTCGAATACCATTCTCTGTTCAAACAGCCTGTTATTACACTCCTAAGACTGGACGATATTTGCTGAATATTTACTGCGACGTTTCGCAAATTGGCCGTGTGATGGCTCTTAGCCGATTAGGTAACAGTAAGTTTGTCGTTTGCATAGAAATGTGATATATTTGTTGGGTGGAGACAGGAAAGTTTACTCTTGTTCTCATCTGAACTGTATTATGCAAATTATATCTCGCTCTTGATTTCTATACTTTATTATATTGTTAGAAACTAATGTGGCTAGTATCGAATGTGGCTTACAAACATGTAAGTATGATGATAACCACGTATTTAGGACCACTTTATATTTGAAACCTGCTCATTACACTTTATAATTGTCCGTTATTCAATAATATTACTCCTTTAAGCTTTGGAGATAAAATTAAAATCATACCAGCGATATGTCATACATGTTTATTTTGTCACAAATTAAGCAGATACTGCAATATAGAGATTTACTGCTGAAGATTACAAATATAAAGATAAGATATAAATATTACAAATATAAAGTTTTAAACCCATATCTATACAGATAGTTTAGCACGTAGGTAAGAAATTAAAGCTGGTGTCCATAGGTGATTTCAATATTGAGGAGTTAAATAAAAAAAAGTCAAATACCTACTACCTACTCTCAAATAAATCGTACGATTCGAAAAGCTTTCTTGCGAAAATCACCACAATCAGATAAGCCGACGCAAGTAAATAATAATTAAGGCATTTCACATTCACCTTTCCCTAAACAATTGTTGCACAATTTACACAAAAGTAAACTCACTCGGTGGGAAAGCCAATAGCAGCGTAGAAATGAGATATTGTTGTCCGAGGCTTTGGTTAATTCCGCGCAATTCATTCTCTCCAGCCGCGGATTACGAAACGTTTCTCATACGGAGTCACATTTTAATTACCATGCCCTTTCGCGCCAACAATTCCTTTGTGATAGGAATAGATGGATAAAAACTTACGATTTTGGTTCCATCAATCTCCTTCCGTTGGCCTAACAGTGGGCTTGTTGTTGTGTTCGTGCCCATTATTGATTGACAACGGACGACGTTCTGAGGAAGCACCAATCAATAGTACTACATTTGTTGTAACCTGAATAACATTAACATCATCATCTTAATTCCAAATTATAATATATTTGTACGATTACATACACATTTTAAACATGTCGTGTTGTTTAAAATGTATCTATGTATATGTATGATACAATTCAATATGACGTCATTTGTATCTCTAATTATTTTTAAATTCGCATGGTATTAACCCTTAAATGTTGTTATCATTATGAAATATGAAATTATGTTGTTATTTGTTTTTATTTCAATAATCATATTTTCGCAGTGGCTTTTCAGAATATCATGTGAAATGTACCTATATGCCGACGCAAGCCGTCGCTCAAACAATGACGCTCGTAACAATATTATCACGGGAATTCATAAGGGTTAGTCTATTTTCATCGTCGTTCTTCAATCTCACGGAGCCGTCATCGCCATTGTCGCCACGTACTCCCAGGCTCGTCTCGTTTCGCCGTGTGACGTCTTTCATTCGGCATTGCTGAAATCCAATTATACGCCCGGCGGGGCTTTGAAGGCGATTTTCTATTCTTCATAGGCGTATATTGTACGCTTTCCGGGTACAATGGATTAGAAGGAAAACCATCTTTGCAATGAGATGGCACGTTGACTTAATTTTCGCACGTACGAATGTACGCTTACAAAAATGCACGAAAGAATCTAACTAGTGAATATTGCGTTTAGAATGTATAGAAACGATGTACTTGTAATTTAACAATATATATTTCAACAATAGAATAGAAAGCAAATGTTAGCAGCGGCAAATCGTATCGTAATCGTAGCATCTCATTAGGTCGCGTCGATTCGACCGCCTATCGCTGATCACACGACATTGGCCTGCGCCGTGTCCGTCGAATTGGGCCCGTTTGAAATTAATTTTACAACTTACGCTAAGTATAATTTTGGCACAGTATTTATTCATAGTTTATTAGAATTTTATTACACTGCTAGTAATTTCTTGAATTGTGTACATTTATTTAAGTGCTCGATGGTTTTTATTTTCCCTTGTTTTCATCTTTTTTAAATGTATTGGTTCTCTCTTATATTATTATGTCAAGGGTTTGATTTTAATCCTTAGACTCCCTCAGATAATGTTCCCTTTTAACGTTATCATTTTGTTTTTTAAGATCAATTAAGTACCGTAGATAACGATAAGGACTCGCTGAAGCTTATCGGTAATGAGATCTTAATCCAAATTCATAACAGATAAATACTACATACGGTTATTAATAGATTTTACTGTTATTCCTAAATTATCACACAATACGTCTACCTACAAAATACAATTATCAATAATGCTGTACGTCTGTAGATACAGGCGCAAAACGCAAATTTCAAAATTGAGAAAAATTTTGTTTAATATAATCCTGTGTTTAGATATAACAATAAGATCAAAATGAAAACAGAAAAAAATCATAGTCCTATATCTCATTTTGATTAGTAGTTAATCTGTCTGCTGTAAGTGCAGGATACATTTAAATAGGTGCACTATTGGTTGCCACTGTGTCCCGGTGTTGGCATAATCGTTAGTCCGCGCTACTGGAGCGTATTTCCGCGCTGTTACGTCACCGCGCGCAGACATTCCACCGCGCACGCACCCGCGCGCATTATGCGCCTCCATTTCGGCGCAAGTTGTTGACTGATGCGATTTTTGCATCGGTGAACGCATTGTATAGGTACGTTTTAAATAGAATAGAACATATTTATTAATATTTTTTTTGTCTCCTAAACCTGCGTGCATGTATAAAGAGAGTGATGAATGTTGAAGAAGCGCGCCAGGTGTGTAAGAATAGAGATATTTGGCACTCTGTGCTCTCTACCCACCCCGCAAAGGACCTGGCGTGAAGATATGTATGTATATTTATTTATCACCATAGATTCACAACACACGTAATCAGTGCAAAATATATAATATTGCGTTACATTACGGTTGGAGATAAACGTGAATGTAAATTTACATTGGGTTAGTTAAGTTTAGATGAGTTCGTTGGTTATTTTTCCATGCAGTTCATTAACAGTGACGTCTGTAATAAACTAATGAACCATCCTGCTTGTAATCGTAATTTCAAGTCTGTACTTAACAATGGAATCTTCATTATTTTTAATTCTTTTGTAAAACTTTTAATGTGTTCATAGACATTAACAGGGTGTAACCTTTTATTTGGCCAAGGTTTGGAGGTTCAATTACCATAGAGATTGTATTGTATTTGAACCTCAGCCCGCGCTTGATGACAATTTGAACCAGGAAACGAGGCCGTCAGCCGCGGCCACTCTCGGCGCCAACGAGCGATCTGTTCTCCCGTCCTCTATTTACATAGTACTTTCTATTTCCAATAGATGGCGCACCAGCACCCCCTCGTTGCGCAATAGAATATTGAGTGGCTAGTTAATGCACTTGCACCACCGGAAACGAATTACTAGCGATGGTATATGATTTAATCCATGTACTGCCGTTTCGTGTGTTGTATTAATATTTACGGCCTTTGATACATTTGTAACACTATTATCTACATTGGTTCGCCGATTAATAAACGATTCAGTGACAGATGAGCCCTACTAGATATTCACTGTTTTTTCTATGAAAAATTTGTTTGTTACGTCGGTAATTCATATACGAAGATTCGTTTTGTTAGAATGTCTCGTACTTTTAGGGACGCATTCAGGCTGTCCATCTAGTGAGAGCGAGGTCAAAATTTAACCTATTATATTTAAAATAAAAGTTTATCGTCTGTCGCTTTAACGATGTCTATGACACCAGTGGATTCAACGCCAACAACATTATAACCCTTAACATTATAGGAAACTGTTGTTCATTGAATTAGTTCGTATAAAAGTTAACATCACGTCTGTAGTTCTCAAAGAAGTAGGCAGGAGAGTGTAGTATACGCTCACATTTCACCAGTTACGTTTACGTCCCACTATGGAATAGGTGGTGAGCTTATTGCTATACAACCGGGCACATATCCAAACCACGAGCTTCTACAGAAAATCTCAGACTCGGGATTTTAATCTAAGACCTCTCGATGGGCAGTTGCACTTGCAACCAACACGACCAATGAGGCAGTCAGGTATAAAGATAGTAAAGGCGAAATTTTCTTACATGGAACCAGTATCATAGCTGTATTGAAAATGTAGTGTTTACTTAAAAACGCTGGTGACTGCCGGTGTAAATAAGTTGTTTCTTTAATTGACACGGCCTGTAAATTTATGCGAGCAGACCGATTTTCAATACGTCTTAGTACAGGCAACTGCGTAGAAGTTACACTAATTGAAAGTGGCGCAGCTATGTATTTGTCTGTAGGAAAGCTTCACTCGGCGGTTTCACTTTAATATGTTCCTTTCTGTTTACTTAAACTTTAGTTTCATCCCGAGAGATAAATAATATACCAAATTTTAATATCATAATTTCAGGCACTTACTTCACTGTTATGGTTCCAGTATGTTTTGATTTCCTTGCTTTTTATTTGTATCTAATTGTTTGATTTGATTGTTTTCGTCTTTACGGATTATTCAGTAGATTTTGTAACATTTATTAATTCAATATTGAACGTGGCACTTTAATTTTTGAACCGTTTATCATTTTGTCACCCATATCCCATTTTAGGTTTGATTGGATACTTAACTAATGTATCTAATCGTAGGTGCCGCTCCATCAGCTTCCTAGTGTTTGTCTCGACGGGCCCTTCCCGCTCGTAAATCAAGTCCTCGTGAATATTTAGCACCCGTGGGAGATTCGACTGTATTGTATACGTATTTGAATACAGAAAGTCTGCTTTTACCTTTGTCGAGGAAACGTCTCTCTGTTTCCTGTTGCGTATAAAGGTGGACATTGTCAATGAACCTTGCTTTTATTGATTCTCTGTCACAATTTTCTGTGCGTTGTCTTGTCACTTCGCTAAATGTGCTTCCTCGCCACTCTTGTAATATGTAGTTTAATTATGCAGTTATTTCTGAACGTAACTGCGTCAGTGCGTAAACGTAAATGGTGATACGTGAACTCCTCTGTCTACCTCTTCGGGGATAACAGGCGTGATGTTACGTACGTTACGTTGTTTCAGAACGCACTTTTCTACACAAATGTACTTACCATTTGTTTTGTCCTATCTATTTTCCCTAACGGCATTATTAATACGATAAACAGCTTTGAATCTTGGAATTGAAAACGTTATCTGTTTCACCGGTGTCGATGAAAGAGCGAGTGCACACGATATCACATGTGTATCATCGAAATGTTTACCAAATAAAATACATAAGTCGCAATTGTTTTCTATTGAATTAAATATGTTCCGGTGTATTATTGTGTGTTAGTATATTTATATAGGTAAGTGTGCAGTCTCGTCTGAATACATTTTAAGGGAAATACATGTTATCTTATGTTATATATTATAAGTGTCCAGCAATCGTTTTAATTCATCACGTTGATAGTACACAAGCATATAAGTACACCGATACATGTGTACATACATTGGCCGCGAAATCAATTCAATTAAATTGCTTCTGAGCAAGTACGATACAGAATGTATAAACATGTCTTATATTAATGTGTGATAATGATTTATGATATACAAGAATAGAAATGATAATACGCCTGTATGTGTTATTTGCCATGTGAAAATATTTTTCATATCCAAATCTCTGATAACGATGTTTACACGTCAACGTTATAAAAAAAAAAAAGCTTAAACGTTAACGTTATTAAGCCTTAAAAGTGATTAACAAAATTAGTGACAAGTTAATCGATTCAATATCATTTTAAATTTTAGTTACTAAGCATATTTAATTAACCAAGCTTTACTCGATGCTTGTTTTTGATGTTTCGAATGGTTATGAGAGCGACTGGTCATCGAGAGGTCCTGGTTTCAAGATACGGGTAGGATGCTATAGAATGCTCATGGCAATAGGCTCACCACCTATTCCATAGTGGGACGTAAACGTAACTGGTGAAACGTGGGAGTGTTCTACACTC
>DWDU01005398.1:0-10033 GCA_018245575.1 Jemadia suekentonmiller
ATTATTATAGGTTTATATCCAGCAGTGGATTAAAATAGGCCAACAGTTATAATGATGATGTCGTATCCAAAAAAATGAACTTTCTTTACGTATAAGTTTTAACATACGCCATATCGAACACTCCGCACGTACATTATTTCTATTAAAAATACATACAAAGATTTCTTTACGCATTAACATATAATATATTATAACCAACACACGATTCCACTAACTCAACGTACTCGTTTGTTAAAAGTTACTATTAGTATTATAAGCGCAGCGATCCCCCTAATCCATAATGCAGTTAGCGCAAATTGCATCCTGCAGACGTGTTGCAGCTAGCCAACTATACGCATCTTGGGAAAAATGGCCCACCGTTGGTTCTCGGAAACATCGCTTGCATCCGTCGAGCCTCGACGCGGTCATACATTGTGATAGTTTCAATTCACGAGACCACATCGAAAGACCGTATTACAACGGCATAAGACTCGAAGTTATCTCGGAGTTCGGCATAAGACAGGGCAGCCACTGCATCTGACCGCACCACCATACCGTTACGAACGACTTTGATCCATGCTTAGAAGCAGCTGTAGATACAAATAGTGATAGAAAAACATAGTCTGTCTATTTAATCAGCCCATATAAAAGACATATACCGAAATATTATTAGAACATCTTATAAAATTCTAAATGGAACTAAGTAGCATAAAAGACGCGTTTGTTCTGCGATAAAGGTGGAATGACTGTATGTAGGTTTCCAAATTATTTTTCATAACTTTATATCAGTACAGCTAGAGCAGCGTGTTTCCATTAACAGCACGTCAACGTCAAACTTTATTGACCAATACTAGTTTCTACACTTGCTAGGTCTGCTTTGATTATGTATAAATCTTTCGGAAAAATGCGGATTAAAACAGTGAAAACAACATTCAAATATGAACCATCATTATCAACAACCATCATCTGTTGAATCATTCTCATGATATGCGAGAGTTGTCTCTAATAGATATCTAAAAGTGAGAAGAATTAGCAGCAAGGTCCGCCATACAAACCAAGGGCATTCCGGCAGATAGATCAGTTACAACAATTGTAACTTGTAGTTTACATACAAAATGTATGGACCATAAATCATATTTATATCGAGTACTCGACAAAATATTTGATCGAAGACTGTCACATCGATGTTGAACAAAAGAATATATTCAAAATAATAATAGAATATGTTCAACATATGGTCGTTATCTGTGTGATCGCGAGAGGTATTTAACGTAACGCCTACTTACGAGTAAGTTCAATGCCGAAGTGAATGTTTGTACAAACCGGTTCGTGGTGCTGCACTACTTACATCCGTACGAAATACCAAGGCTTATGTCATTGTTACCTGCGCATTAATACGTGAAGAGAAATCTTTATAACCCTATTTGAGAATATTGTCCACATGGAGGAATATGAAATTTGGCACATTTAATGTTCATATAAAGGTGCGCAGGACATTAAAATGTATATGTGTTAAAAATTTATTACTTTTAACTACATGTAACTTCTATTGTTTATGTTGTTACTGTCAACACAACCTCAACTTTTAATACTGAATGAACTTTAAATTATAAAATATTGTCTTAGGTGTGTGTAGTCTGTCAACCTAAATTTAGCCAACGCAGCAGGCTATGCCCTTAAAGCTTTTTATTCTAAGGTGAGGTTCTCATCCAACAGTGGAACAATGAAGGGTCTGATGATGGTGACGGTGTACGTGAACAATGTATAATAGGCCATCGTCCTACATTAGCGCGAGGTAAGTGCTAAATTTTACTTATCAAGTCTCTTGCAGCTCACTGACTTAACTCGCGTGAAAACAACTCTGTGTGAGTCACTTAAAAAATAGATTATTTTTGCTACATATATTGCCCAGTCTCAAAACTTACAATTTACAATGTAAAGTATAGTTATAACTCACTAAATTAAGTGTCTCTAATCGTCAACTTAACTCATTACTTAACTGTCAGTAAAATTTAGATAATTAAGTGTATTTCTCACGTAGAACGCGTTCACTGGTACCGCTTGCTACAGTTAAGTAAATAGACTTGGTCGGTTTGCGTTTCCGGTTAGTCGGATAGCGGTAATTGTCGATGTTTCGTGAGACAACTGACACCATAGATTAGGGTTGTCAATGCATTTTATGATGTCACAAAATATATGTAATTTTAAAAGTTTTAATGGCTTACTGTTATTTTAAGTACTGCTAGAATTCATTCGTTAACTCAGCATCCTAGCTGTACTATGCAAAAATGTTATGTATATATGTTTTGCCATTGAAATACGCGCGCGCACGCGTTGAAAATTATTCGTATTACTTGCCAAAAGCAACTAGATTCTCCACGAGAGAAAATGTATTATAAACAAAGGTGAGATAAAACATGATAAATAAAAATACAACATATTAGATGGTCAAAGAGTAAACGTAATTTCGATATTTGCCTTAAATATATTCAACACAAGCATATATGATTGAATTCATGAAAATTTTTCGAATCTTAAATATGTCTGCTATTGACAAATATTGCGTTCTACTAAAACATTGGTGGCAACCCTAAACTCGTGCTACTTCATCTCGCAAAAGATTAAGGCTGTTACAACCATAGTGGCCGCTGGTTTGGTTTCTTTAAAATGTAGAGCGTCCTATTTATTCTCTATTTGTTTTTATTTGTACGTATCGTGATTGTTTTATGAAGGCTTACTTTCATGTACAGTGCAATAAACTATGCTTCAATATCAAAAGATAAACTTGAGGTTCGCTCCTTGGGTCAAGGACAGCTGGGTTTTTCCAACTTAAAATTCCTAGTAGCAGCTCAGAGCCTGGAGATATGCCCGGTGTAGGGCAACAAACTCATCAACTTTTCCATAGTGGGACGTGAACGTAACTAATGAGTCGTGTGTGTAGTACACTCCTCTGCCTATCTCTTCGGGGATTACAGGCATCATATTACGTGTTTCTATCAACATAAGATACAAATTATTTAAATGGAAATAAATAGATAAATTATGTTTTTTGAATTAATTACCAAGTAGTAAATTAAATAGTAAATCCTTCATTTTTCGAATATAACAGTTTATTTAACATCTTCCTAAATAGGCTCTCTTTAATAAATATTGCACCCTATTTAACAAATTTACATTGGGAATGTAAAAACGAAACAGCTTTGTTCTCGCACTTATAACACTGCTTCAGAACACGATATTAAAGTTACTTATTTGTGCGCGCACTAGAATTCCTTAAATTATTAATGAAATAATATGAAAAAGTCTGGTAAATTTAAATATTTCTGTAAAATTCGTGCCCGTTACTCGTTTAAAATAAAGGCAAGTTAATTGCTCCGAAGCCCTTATTTCTCATAACACGACATGAATGGCGTCAAAAAATGACGATTTACTTCATAATAAAATGACCTAATAAACTCTCGGCGAGGTCTCAGCGGGTAATTATAAAAACGTACGACATAATTGCTTTACGGTTCAAATTAGAACGAATACCGAGCAATTTCGACCATAAAAATATTTAAACTTACGCAGGCGAGCGATTAAAATTTTAAATTTAATATCATTATAAAAGGTGATCCACGGGTAAATTAACCAAATAATCTGAAACATTTTTACAACAATATACGCCTTTTCATACCCGTCCAATGTAAACTTTGATTAGCTTCACTTATGCCATCTATATTTTTGACCAATACCAGAGTGTTAAGAGTTGTGTAGTATATAGCATACAGAGATGTTTGTAGCATATAGTGTATTAAGAATAGTAGCGGTCATCCACCACCCTCTATACCAAATAGCACTCTACCAGTGGATGTAATCAATGGCGAATTTGTTCCAGGCTTTTAAATATATCAAGTCCTACACCGCTTATTTTGCTTAAATCTTCCACTGCGGTACTAGAAACGGGTCTCTCCGCATCAGTTGGAGATGTCCACAACACTGATTCTACGCGAAATAGAGGCCGAAACTTTTTACAATATATCCTACAACCGCCAAATAAATTATAATAGTATTTTTTATTTAACTATAATAACCAAGACAGAAAGCCGAAGGTGCCTAACGTGTATAAAAAAACTCAATGTAACATAGAACTAATTCGTATGAGACAACACTTACATTTGTATATGATAAATAAACAAGTCGTTGACAACGTGTGGTTAACACTGGAATAATTAAAAATGGAGCGAAAAATGAAACATCACACCTATAATCCCAGAACAGGTAGGTAAAGGAGTGTAGTAGGTAAATTCCCACGTTTTACAATTTAACATTTAAATCCACATAAATTTAATACAGCGGCACATATGACGCGAAAGTATTAAGCACATGTAACGGATTATCCAAAAATGTTGCAAGACATACATTCAACCCGCAATACAATCAAGATATTTCGAAAGCATTTCACGCAAATTATCCCCATTGCTTAGTACGCAACTGCAGCGAAATTGTTTAATATTGTAACACATTCAGTACCACTTATCTCCAGTATCGTATCACGAGATAAAATACAAATGCAATTAACTAATCGTTATAACGACTAAAACAATATAACACCAACTACTCGAGAATATAACAAGAAGCTAACCAGTTGTTTTTATAATAATACCAAATGGCTTTTATAATAAGATCGTCACGACCGGAGGACCCTTACGTCGTAAGCTGAGTGCACCGAATGCCAAATACCTCTAATCTTGTAATACCTACCGTGCTTCTATGACTTCAGCACTCTTATTTGCTCAATATACGTCAATCTTTGCATCCCTCAACACCTCAGCACCTGAAGGAATCAACATTCGCAACGTTAACCTTATTTGATGCAAGAATGATCATTCATCTCCCATTCTATATATTTTTCATTTCTACTCAACAATACTTGTACATTCACGTTACAATACTTTTATTGTTATATAGCACTTAAAGTATAATAATATTATGAAGCTAGAGACACGATTATCAATATCCATATATCAATGTTGTTGCTCTCAAATCGAAGCGAAAGTACCAGTATCGTGCCTTTGTGATATATTGCTCGAGATTTAGGTCAGAACAACAGTAACGAAAAGGGTAAATATACCTGCGTTGTTGTAAACATTCACTGACTATACGATAATGTCGACATTAGTGAACCACAGCGTCATGTGATGCTTGTACGTACGTGACTGTCGTCTGTGACGCCGCAACGAACTACACTGTATGGGGAACGAGAAGTTCGGGCCTCGAGGGACCCCGCCTTTCGAGGATTGCCTCTTTTATGTGATGCTCAGTAACTTAAGCTTCCGTTAATGTGTAGTGGCACAATGTTATTCGACGAATGACAGATCAGTCGCGTAGATTGAAGTACCATCGTCTTCGTCAGAACATTATTGACACATATCGTGCTTTTTAGTGTAATTGAACTTGACTTTGAACTAAACTAAACAACTAAACATTCAAACCGCTCATTTGTACATATACCCATAATTACTCAGACGTTTTAACCGCGCACATTGTACAAACAAAAAGTTGGGATGTTTATGTATATTTTAGCTAATTTGATTGCACTTTTTAAACTTACGTAAATGCAGTTTGGAGTAAATTTAAAGGGACACGAATGTATAGCAAAACGTAACTTATTAAATTATGTCAAATAGTACAAAAAAAGTGTAAGTAGTCTTGATAGTTTGGCATAATTTAAAGGTTACGCGCGACGTGAAAATATTCATAATATTATTATCACAGGTATGTACAATCACACTGTACTTTAGATACTCTAATATAATTTTATTTGCATAGATTCTAGTACTCTAAGTCATAGTAATATAGACACAAAGACTGAAATCGATAGTATATTAAACATTCTATTTTTAAAAAAATTTCGAAGTTAAACTTTGCCGCGCTTTTTGTCTTGTCAACATAGCATATGCAACATAGAATATGCGTATTTTGGATCACTGGATCATGTGTGAGCTTGTTCCAATACATTATTAATAACTAACTCTTATGGTTTGCGATGCAGTTTATAATTTTAAATTTAAAATATATAAATACATTTAGATTACATGGTGTTTACCATAATATCACATAAAACAATTAAACGAATCCAAAAAAGTTGCATACACGTTGAAAACAAACAGTGAGGCAATATAGTATACAATCTCACCGCATAGTGAAAGGTCCAATCATCTAACGCTGTAATATTCATATCAACCTGCTTAGCCCTTCAGTTATGAACATCCTAAAAAAAACTAATGACATACTAGCGCAGACAAATTCCGTCAAGCAAAGCTATTAAAGAACATAAAAGTGACCGCAGCACAGGAACATAACCCGCCACGACTGTCTTACGAAAAAAAGAAACCTAATATCACGCCTATATTTCCCGAAAAGGTAGGCGGAAAAGTGTAGACCACTTAAAGGTACCAGCAGTTACGTTTACGTTCCACTATGGCATACATCAGGCACACATCCAAACTCAGAGCCACTACTAGAAAATCGAAGTAAAAAAAATCAAATAATTACGCTTACAATTAACACGACCAACGAGGCAGTCACTGACTGTCTTATTTGATTCTAGAAAAAGAACAGGTGGCCAATGCATCTGTCTATGTAAATTAAGGCCTCTGACAAGTTATCGTGATCTGAAAAAATAATAATCGATTATGAAAACAATAGTCGTTATCGATAAAAATTACAATTTCACTTGATGCTCTCAACTTGTGTTATTAATATTGCAAATATTTTATACTGACTCTTATAAACTTCACTTACTTCCATAAATATGGAGGCTTTGGTTCCTAACGTATTAAACCAGAAACTTACATTTAATATATTTCATGCTCTGCTAACTGTTGCTTTTGAAGTCGTGGAAAAGTATTCATTTGATTGCATTTAAGTTAAGACGCAGTATTACGTAATCTGCATTTACAGGGCTAAAGCGATTCCAACATGGCTCCCAGCGGTCCTCATCCGGGCACAATCTGAGTCTAACTGTATTACACGGCTTCCGATATTTTTGCCCGGATTTATAGCCCCCGCCTACGGATTTACAGCTTTGACCGAAATGCTTACCCACAGCATTTTGTTAGCTTTTTATTGGCAATTTGTTACCTTGCATATCTTTTTGGGATTCGTTATTTCGACCACAAATTGAACTCTCGACATCCACGAGTCTTAAGATTCCTTGAAGAAACGAGCTTATACTGCGACGGATCGATGTTACAATGGGAATGTTTGTTTTACTGGAATAAGGGTAAAATGGTAATGAGTACGTTTAGGTAATCGAATGAATATGTGGGAACATCTCCATACAAGGCCATCTGATCCCAAATTAAGCATCAAGAGAGCTTGTGATATGGTAACCAGATGGATGATAAAGTACATATACACAAACATTTATAGAATATTTTTTATATCCAGACATAGAAAAAATAGTTGTACTCATCACGCAAATATTTATTCTGGGCTGGCATAGAACCCACGAACGCCGGCGCAGCAGTCCGGTTCACTAACAACTGCATTATCGGGCAAGTCAATTAAGATAACTACCAGAGGACATTCAACAATTGAGATTCCAAGCGCGACTGCTGTTCGAGAAGTCTTGCGTTCGAAACCTAGGGCGAGTACTATCGGGTTTCTCTAACTAGAAAATTCCTCATAGTGCCTCGAAGCCTGTATTTGTGCTGGATGTCTAGCGAAAGATTCATCGCATAGTGTATGATGATCCTACATTCGAACCTGAATTCTACCACTTCTTGCCACTTGAAATGGTAAAGTCCAATACCTCCAAAAGGCCCTTAACTACCCGAAAATTCACTCTTCAATACTGGACAATAGAAACGTCAACAAAATCATTTTTTCGATATTTCAATCATTCAATTGCAAATCTTAATTATAATCTGAAAACCCTTTGCACACGAATCACATATTCTATTACTTAAGTTACTGAAAAGGTACGAAGTTGATGGTTAATTTGTTTTACATAAAACTACGTAGGCGTTTTTATTTACTTCACCGGCTCCGCTAGAGTTATTTATATGAACAAGGTTTGGGCGAGTAAAAGTAAACACGGGTCGCTGTCCTCGCTGACGTATTCCGAGATAAATATGTTGTGCAAATTCAACCACGACCAATCTAATGTCAAATTCATATTTCTGTACTGTAAGCTTTATTTTATTTCTGACCGCACTCCGCACTTGGTTAATACGTGGGTGTATTTCAGCGAACGCCTTGCGTAAATACCAAAATGATAAATAAGTAATGATCTCGGTTATAATATTTCTTTATGTCCAGTAACGTCTATTTTCGGATGTGCCTTTACATTTTCCTCGCTCTCTCCAGCTTTTTTTTTATACCTAGAAACGTTAAATCTAATAACAAGCCTTACGTAAATAAATGAACATGAAGTGTCTGGACTCTGTTGATTTAATGTAATTCTTATAATAACGTAACATCACGCCTGTAATCCCCAGGTAGGTAGGCAGAAGATGCAAAAAAACTAACGAATCGTAAATATAAGTAAATAAAAGGTATTTTAGAAAATCCACTATTAAGTTTATAAGTTAAGTAATTTATTTGTCTGTACACTCGTGCACGCTAATCTCATAAACGGCTTTACCGAAGTGGATGCAGTTTTCACTTATATAAGCGGTGCTAAACTTCATTTAACATTTAGTTTTTGTTTTACTTCAATCGATTGATCAATGAAAAAGAAAAGTAATAAAAAATTACGTCAACCTTTCATTGGATTAAAAAATACCGTTTAGTTGATCAGGCTGAAACTTTGTTTATTGTCTGTATAATAGAGATGATAAAAAATTTATAAAATTGATAGTTTCGGATATATACACACCCCATATACACACCCCATATACACACCCAATATAAGTTGAGCTCACATATATTATATTGGCAAGCATTTTATATTTTATATGTTTTATTCTCAAATTACACCACACTAAAAGAAAATCAAAGTCAGAAAAATTTAATAGTGCCCTACCTGAGAATTGAACCCAGAATCTCTCATTCGGCAGTCGCGCGCTTAGATATCTCAATTATTAAATAGTAAATAATTTGATATCATCTAATCAATATTATTAATCCAAGAAATAAATAACATACTACTTTTCACGCGATATTACATCAACAGTAGTGCAAGAAACGAGTATACATAAAACGAAAAAGAACATTCCAGAAAAATACAACATCCATCTCAAACGTTTCACATATTCGGAGAGTGGCATCGCTGCTCAATTCCGTCAGTATCATATGGTTGATGGAGTGCATGGAATATAGTAGCATTACCATACAAATTCCGATATCCGTCTCTGCCCGACATAAAATCTATCCGAGATATAAAGAGGGATATATCGTACGTCGTGAGAGCAGATGCTTCGGGGTTGATAGATAAAATACGAGGGGGATACTGAAATATATCGCCAATGCAAGTGGATACGAAATCCAAACGGACTCTAGGATACTGAACCCGTTCTGGAATTGTGTTATTGAATCTGTTTAGATTCGAGTTCTCCTCCTAAGCTTCTATTATATGCTTTATAAGCAAACACAATTTCAATTCTGTCATATAATACGGAAAGCTGGTGATTGGAAACATGCATGTGCTGAAGATGAGAACGGATAGGAGTTGATTAGATTTTAACGCTTTAATGAGATTACATTATCAAGGCGTCCAACATGATTCCAGGAGTGACTAAAGGATGATGTCAAACTAAACCAACAATTTGATAAAATTTATAAATCTTTGAAAATTTTGGTCGAAAAGTCTCCTATTCAAAAAGTAATATGTTGCTCGTACAATAAATTCATAGGTGTGCCTTTTTGCCCTATGTATTATAATTATGTATATTGCTATAATAATATAATACGTAATTATGAAGTGGCGGACCGGCGGTCTTAACCACGGTAATTGTCAGACGAGGCCCGTATCGAACAGTAAAACGGTAAAGTGCCGATCGGGAGGTCCTGGGTTCGATTCCCGGGTCGGGCACTACAAAAATGTTCTAATTTAGATTTTCTAGTA
>DWDU01005399.1:0-10032 GCA_018245575.1 Jemadia suekentonmiller
TAACAATTTTGCATTTAAGTTTATAATTTCCTCATTACAGTAATATTGTAATCATAATATTGTATGGATTGCGACTCTTACAGGTTATTTGGGTAAATAAGAAGGTATACTGACTTGATAAAATGTTTAATAATGTTTCGTATTAAATCTGTGTCTTGAAATGTCTCGCCAGGAATTTGACCCTTAAACCCCTGGAAAAGGAATCTGCGATCTAAGTCAAAATTTTAACACCTCTTCATTACGTATATTAAAATGTATACCAAACACACATACCTGTATTTTAAAATATTACATTTGTTAGTACTTCAATAAAGAAAATAGAATAAAGGAACGGAATATATTGCATAATGATGTTTAAATAATAATACATTTTTTATTCATTGCTCATATGTGATATGAAAGATATAAATTTTTACAATATAAATCAATATAAATACATATATGTGCGTGTTAATTGTATATAAAATAAGTAAGCAACATTGGCCACTGCGGCCTGCCCCAGTCCAGATACAGTGGCGCACAGACGACAAATCCCGAGCGCTGGCCGTTTGTCAACGGAACGCACGAGCCCGCCAGCGACCATGTAATCAATTTAATTACATACACTTGTTTATTGTGGCTAGATGATAGCAAATTATGTTTGTTTATTTGTCCGTCCTGCAACCAGCCGGATGACTAACGCGCCGGACTTAATGGCGACTTGTTTATTATAAACGTTTAACAAGCGTTTGGGAGCGGTCGACGTTAGAATAATTTAGTGTCGCCATGAAAAATTGAATGCACTACCGAGAACGTTTCGTCATAGTTCATTCATTTTACAGTTGTAGAAAGTGGTCGGACAGGAAAATGTAGCTGAATATTGCTCAGTTAAGTGGTTTTTGTGAAAAAAGATAACGAAAGAAGTGAATCAGTACAGTTAGTAGCGAGTAATGCGATCCAATTGCTCCAGGATTTTCCTCAAATTTGAGCACTATGAAACCTGTATATATGAGATGTATATAATACATGATAACTTATTTATATTATTCTTTGTGTTTTTGTTATATGCTGCAAAATAAATTTTTACACTTGTTGAACATATTTGGTATTGGCGTCATCTATATAGTACAATGTGGTCTATTCCGTATACATCGTCATCTACATAGTATGGTCTATTCCGTATACATAAGTGGATTTTGAAAAAAAAAGTAACATTACATCTGTTATCCCCTAAGAGGTAGACAGAGTAGTGTAATACACTACCACGTTTCACCGCTTACGATTACGTCCCGCTATAGAATATGTGGTGAGCCTATTGCCATCCACCGGCCACAATTCCTGACATCGAACCACTACTAGAAAATCGAAGTTTGAAAAATGCAGTAGCGGCCGAGAGGTCCTGGGTAGAAAACCCGAATCAGGCGCTACTGCATTTTTCAAACTCGGATCAAACCGATTCGGGTTTTCAACCCAGGACCTCTCTCCGCAGACGCAGTTGCTACTAATACGACCAATGACGCAGTCGAGTCTTCTCAAAACATTATTGTTTTTAATTTCAGAACTGCAATCTTAGGTAAGATCAGTTGCGGTTCCATTTAACGGATATTTATCTCGTTGCAACAGTTTAATAGCAATTGCAAGCGGACTTCGTTAATCAAAATATATATAAATTCAAATTTATTGCATAACCGTCAACTTAATAGCGCTAAATGCCACCCGCGGGCATTGACAATATGTACATAAAAACCTAATAGTACAAAAGGAAGTGTTAGAAGAATAACTCGCGGTAATACTTTTGCATCTAATTTCATACCAGTGACGCTTTGCTTATTGTTTTTTTTAATGAATTAACGTATTTACAATCACCGGAAATGGTAATGGAATATTTGAATAATCAACCATGTCACGTAATCAGTTAGTAATATACGAGTAATAGGGAGAGGTTAGACGTTTAGGAATTTACACCTTTCGCATAACCTAATGCGGCCACCTGAACGTTGATGGCGGTTTTATTTTATCTATGGAACAATAGAGATATTTTTTATTTATGAAAATTTCATCGGAGGAATTAAATTTTATAGTCTGCGTTACCTTGCTTGGGGTTTTTTGGGCTGTCTTGAGTTCGCGGAGAGAGATCAATTTTTTAATATTTTCTTTTGCTATTTCAATTTATTGTTCGTCATTGTTCGAGCAATATTTTTTTTGTTCGTTTTTATGTTGTATATATAAAAAAATGACCCCTTAATTTGGCGGAGAGAGATCAGTTTTTATTTTTATTTTTCGCTATTTCATTTGTTACTCAATCGTAGTAAGGTTCACGCGCATTAGATAACGATATGGTTGAACTAAGAGGTGTGCAAATTTTCTACAATTTTAACTTTCATTGTTACAGAGAATGATAATAAATGTTATATAATGCTGTATTGAAGTTCACGTCTGGATTTGAACCAAGCGCTCTCGGTTCGAATACTAATCTAATACCTGCAGTATTAAATTTTTCTTATAACTTCCGTTTTACTTAATCCATCCAAGTACTTGAAACATGTTTTCTGGAAACGGAATTTAAATATACGTGCAGCAAATAAACAAAACCGGTATTGTCTATGGCTCTATTGGGTATCATTATATTGTTTATGATTTATTGTTTACGATGTTAAAACCATTCAATTTTATTCGGTACGACAATAGCCTAGAACAGAGGCGTTAGGTCTGCGTAAATCGTTATTCGCCCGAGGCATATCGATGTGTTCGAATAATAGAAATCATTAAATGTCGGCCATGATTCAAAATTCGATAGCTTTTCTATTACATCTGCTGACACGGAATCCGACAGATCGAGCTCTAGATTAAACAGAGCGAACGAAAACCAGAAGTACCGATTTCAATTCGGGCGCGTTTTGTTTCTGGTATCACATAGTATAATCGTGACCTGGTCAAATTAAGCTACCATCTTTGTCTATGGCACTTTTTTCTGTGACAATTATGATAGGTTAATAAGATGTCACCAGTGTCTTTGTAAAAACCAAAATTACCATCAAATTCATAATGTATTTTGCTATAGTGTTCATTACATAATTAAACGATTCGTGACATGTCTATAATAATATCTTGAGACATCTCTACACACACGGCCCTCTGCTCCCAAAGTATGCATCAAGAGAACTTATAGTACGGTAACCAGACGGCTGATAAACTACGTCTATACATATCAATATATACTTACATAGATATTTTTTACACTCAGACACAAAAAATATACTTGCGCTCATCACACAAATATTTATTCTGGGTGGGAATCAAACCCACGACTCCCGGCGCACCAGTTAATTTCACTAATCCCAGCACGACCGGGGTCGCCATGTCTATTTCATGTATATATCTGTTTATTATCATTTTTATTAACTGCCGTGTCCATCTGTGAACAGTTCCGCGACTGTAAGTAATGCACCCTGCAGGCGATGCGGCGAACAGCAGGAAATTGAGGTTTTGTGCGATTGTTCGTGGGCGTCGGATCGCTAATAAATCGTTGTTGGGTTTGTTCTGTGGGTAGTGTGAGAAATGTCGATATTTGAGCATAGATGGCGTCGTAAGTTACTTGTATTACGCTGTCCGGGTTTACTGAACATCCCGTATGTAAGTGGTAGTGTGTGTTTTAGATTATTGTTGTGTCGGTCAATATAATTTACGTCCCATTATGGAATAGGTGGTGAATCTATCGTCTAACACCACGCACAAATCCATCCAGACTCCGAGCCACTACTAAAAAATCTAAGCTAGAAAATCCAATACTACCCGACCAAGGATTTGACGCCAGGACCTTTCGATCAATCAATCAAATCAAGGTAATCACTAACGCTACAAATGGTATCTATAAAATATATATTGTTGTAGCTAATCGCTGACCACATGGCATCGGAATTAAAACTAAGAGTACACTAACACAGGTATAAGAAACATAGAATAGTCTCGTTAACAAAACGGATATTTAACTCTGCAATGTTTACTGTACTTTCACATCGGCGTAATCTTTCATTTATTAATTGACATGAATACTTCGGGAGCGGTCGATAAAATCGATGCGCTTTTAAGATTCATGCAAGTAGTGAGCGTTATTAGAGCCCTAACAATAGTATGAGCGCATATTTTAAGCATTAGTTAACGTAGGCTATCCTCGAAGCTGGTATTTTATCGTTAAGGGCGGGTTATACAATATCTGATGCATTATTTATGCGCGATACCAACTGAGGACGACCCTCCAGCAAATACTTCGTCGTGTACGGCACCGCGACATTGATAAGTTTTTTGAAGCAAACAGAATGTATCATATTCGTAATGTTGCAGTGTGAAATTTAAATGTCGTTTTTATTTTTATAATATTATTATATTATCACGCCAGGTTCACTACCGGGTAGGCAGAGAGCACCGAGTGCCTAATATCTATATCCTTATAGACTTGCCGTGCCTCTTCCACATACATCACTCTCTTCATACATGCGCGCCGGTTTCGTCGACTTATAATTTTATTTTGATATAATTTTTTCAATTATATTACAATTATAAATATTATTAACTATATCACTAATACATATATCAATTAATTAACAAAGCTATGTTTGAAAATACCGGATATCCTTAACACAGCTATTTATGTATTGTTGAAAAGTGTGACCTATAGAAGTTTACGAGGTGATTTAACCCCGCGGGGCCCGATCGGGGCCTGCGGGGGCGCCGCGCTAGGCCACCGGAGTGCTCTCACTGGCGCAGAGGAAGGCCAACGAGGAGGTTTCACTGCGGTATAAATCCCACATGGCCTGGTATCTCTACCAGGATATCTGGTGTACTTTGAAGGTTCCCCAAACAACAAAAAAAACAACTCGGCCGGGAGCGAAGTATGTCGCCTGCTCCGTCCAAGTCACGACACAGGTGTTATAGATTACACGAAACAACACGGTTATTTTGTTGTTCGTTCTTATCACCAATTTATCATCGATAAACACTATATACATTATTCTATTTGACACGCGTGCAAATGATCGACAATTACCACACGTCAATAAGGTTCATAACATACACGCCGCAACAACATGCGCGACAGCAAAATGTCTTTAGATCGACAGATTACGTCAATTTATCAACATTTTTGCGTCAATAATTTTCGCTCGTTTGACTTCGACAAATTTTGTTCGCCATTGAAATATATAAGAACACTCACTTACATTTTTCCCATTGCCGGCAGTTGTAGTTTATTTTCTGCATAAAAAATCAGGATTGAGGATTGAAAATACATCTGTACAAGCATTATATTAATATGTCTATACGAGAATGTGTATTTGTATGTGAATATGTGTCACCGGCTTACTTACTATAACACCGGCAATATCTGTCGCGACGTCGATATAGGCCCGAAACTAGTCGGATCGTCCCGAAAAAACATACGGGAGTCTAGACGGCTCCCACATAATAATGTGTGACTGACACTCACGAAACATTTAACAGTATAACACAGTGTCTACCAAATTTAAGACCAGATGGCAGTGTGTGGAGATGTCTTATAGAAAAAAATAAACACATATCTTAACGCTAGATCTCTTACGAGGTAGACAGAGAACACCGCGTGTCAAATGTCTCTATCCTTACAGACCTGCCGCGCTTCTTCCACATTCGTCACACTTTTCATACATGCAAGCCGGAGACTTAGAAAAAACTACCTCCACTATTAACTTAAAGCGGAACAAAGCTGTGTTATTCGTCACGATAACCGCGCAGATGTGTTCAGATAAATATGGAGCTGCTACAGAACATCAGCGCAGCGCCGGCGGCGACGGGCCCGTCCGTCGACCTCCATTTGACCCCGGCAACAGGTGCACGGGATATTGTTGCTTTGAGATACCATTGTAACCATATGTACATACCTACATATATATTAAGCAGCCTTAACCCTTTTCATCTCGAGGCGACTCGTGTCCAGCGATGGGGCGATAAAAGAGCTAATATAATTAACATTCAGAAATGAGAAACATTCGTAGGAATATTATCGACACATAAAAATTTACAAAAAAAACTTTGCAAAAACTATTCAATAATCCGTATCACATTTCATTGCATTCCATTCGAATAGCAAGATGGAAGGATCTCGAACAATCCGGACATGACGGGTACTCGGCAATCTTCGGCATTTGTCGGCAGAACTCGGACAGACTTGGACATGATTAATCCCACAAGCATTATCTACTGCTTCCTGCTCGATTCGGATCGTGACTGCGAACAACCCTGCGCCTCAATCCTCAAACAAAAGGCTGTAATGCGAAACGGACCGATAAATCTGACTGTTGCCGACGTCCGTGGAATTCAGAGCGATTGAATTAGACCTATTTCTATTTCTACTACAGTGGTTGGTTTGTAATTTTAAGGAGTGTATACACTTATTCAATTTTTATTACTGTATTTTAATTGATTAAAATTATTTTGTGAATTATTTTTTTCTTGTATTGATGCTAATATTTATTAAAGCTGTTCTCAATTAATTAAAAAAATAGTGTTATATGGAAATATCAATGTAATATAAAAATAACTTTAAATTTATTAGTGTAGTTCGGTAAGTTCATAAATAAAATAATCGCTTATATTTAGTAAAATAAATCATAGCAATAGAAAATATATTTTTTTACGAATGCATCTACGTTAACGAGAAGGCTGCTTCCCTTTTCAAGTGTTTGCACTCAACTGGTAAAAAACTTGGAGCATATTGTAACATGTTTAACGGTTCGTACAAAGAAGTTCCATGATTGGTACATAATGCTACCAGCTGGGATTAAATGTTTAACTCGCCATCGAAAAAGCGATGAATATGCACCAAAAAATTTGTCACCTATGCAAGAGCTGACCGCGCTGTGCGTTGCGTAACTGTACAGCGTGACTTTTGTTATTATTATAGGCAATTTCAAGCTGTGAAATTTTACACTTTACTTACTGTGAACATTTACACTCTCACGTTTCACTAATTACGTTTACTTATCACTATGTAATAGAGAGCGAATCTATTGCTATAAAATGGGCACGAGTTGAAAATCCGAGCCACCACTGAGAATTATAAGATAGAAAAACCCAGTAGCAGTCTAGCCGGATATAGAACCCAAGACCACCCGCAACAGTACGGCGCGTAACGACTCGTCAAACGAGGCAGTCAATAATTATGATTATCCTGAGCTAAATTCAAAATCATATTTCAATAATACCAAACCGCTAATAACAATGTGAAACGCTTAAAATCACAATGCATAGAGTGTTTTGCCTCGCCCGCTACAGGTGCGTCCAAGCAATCTCTCAATCTTGTCTCGAGCACTCCCGCACAGGATTACAGCGTGCATTATTTACCACACAGCCGGATCGTGTCGCGACCAAGACATTGCGCATTGAACACCGTTATTAATTCCATTAGGATTTATTGTATTAAGAATTCGTACGCTAATTATTATTGATCGCGCAACGTTATAATTTAATTTTATCTCACGACTTGTTAACATTCGAATTGGAGAAATCAATTTTGATTAGTCCCGATCGGCTGTGCGTTTGTGGGTGTGTCTGTGTCTGTGTGTGTACGCGCCTGTGTGTGTGTGTCTGTGTGTGTGTACGCGCCTGTGTGTGTGTGTGTGTGTGGGTGGGTGGTGTCTTTACACGGCTATTGCTCGGGCCCGGGTGTAAGAATAGACTATTTCATAAGCGCGATCCACGCGCCAACATCGCACTCAGCGGGCTCACCTTAATTTCCCCGCGCGTACGGTCAGCAAATGAAGTCTGTGCATTAATTTTACGATTTTAATTTGTAGACGTAACTAAGACTTCAATAAGAGTTTAAGGTGTAAATTGTCTACTATATTCGATTGTATAAATTTAAATTATTAATTCTATTTAACATTTATTACTACACATTTTAAGTTGGTTAATTTTCTTATGTGCGCAGCTACATATAAAGTTACATATAAAGGCATGACAAACACGAGACGACCCGCTCGATTGTAAGTGGTCGATGTTACTTACACACATTTGCAACACCAGAGGCGCTACCAACGTCTCGTCTGCTTTGAAGGGATTTGATAACGGTTTGTTTTTGCGCGCGGTACACGCGCACGCGGCGCGGGGGCGACACCGCTCTAACTAACCGCGCCTCAATTACTGGGGCGTATTGTTCGCGTAGACCACAGTCGGTCCGTTTCCTATTCGTGACGGTACACTCGGAATAATAATATATCCGTATCGCAAGTCGCACTTTGCTTTCAGGTGGCGAAATGTTAGCAAGGATTATTTATTAATGTTGTTGTTCTTGTATCCTTACAATAGGTTAAGGTGCAGGCGGAGGCCATGGAGTGCCACGTCACGTATATAGATAACATAGCATCACGCCTGTATTTCCCCGATGTAGGCAGCAGAGTGTAGTACCCACGCTTCACCAGTTACGTTTAAGTCCCACCATGGAATAGATGGTTAGCCTGTTGTCATGTACATATGTACAAATTACATGTATATTGCACACATGGTGTCCTTCGAATATATTCATCAATCTCTTCATACTAGCTAGACCCTTTCTAAGTTCCCTAGTAAAAATATCCAGTTTTATGGATTACAGCGAATTGCTTCGTATTTCTCGTAAGCAGCTGTGTTTTTCGGGTCTGTGTCCGGTGAGGACAGGATAATATTAATCTGTATTGGAATTTACACTAAGGCGTGTTAAGTGTGCCAACCCGCACTTGGCCAGCGTGGCAGACCTGGCCTTAACTCATACTGAAAGGAGACTCATGTTCCAACGGCGGAACGATAAAAGGGTCGGAAAAAATCTGTCACTGCTGTAAATAGTTAAATCGACGATGCAAATTTCAAAACTACCCACAATTCAACATAAATCCAATGATGTTTTTTACCGCGCATTAATGTACTCCGCGTCGTGTACTGCCGCCAAACTGGCATAGATCACTATCGACGTCGCTCTGTGCACAATAATAAATAATTGCGCCGCAAGAACAATAAATTATTATCAACATTATAGCCTGCGTATGAGCTCTGTGAAACATCGCGCTGTTTAAATTCTTCAGCTGTCAATTTCAGAACGTTCTACCATACAGATTTATAAGGATAAATCGTCGGGTACCTCGTGCATTTTTGTGTTATACACGTTGCGATTAATGCACAATGTGATTGTGTATAGCGTACAACGTATGGCGTGTTTTAAAAGTTTTTTAACTGTCCCTGATTTTGCAGTCATTGAGATCTTATTTTTTAAGCGCCTTGTATAAACCGTTTCCCAACATCAGCTTCTGGAGGGCCACTGCTGAAGGTGGGCTTCCCCTAATCAGCGCCGTTCCACAGGTCTCTTGGAGCGTATCGTGAGACCAGCTGGCAGTACTTGTCTCAAAAATATCGATTTATTTATACAGACGGCGCATCGTTAAACTTAAGCGGAAGGAAGGATGGATATAACTGTGACGTATGTTTAATATGAATTATAAACATTATAAATAAGATAGAACAATCAGTGTTTACATGGAAACCATCAATGTCAAACACAATAGTCTGTAGTTAAACAGTCGCTCAGAATAGACATCTGAAGAGATCTTACAGAGAAATGTAGTTTTATAGAGAGAGCTCTTTGTCTAATGAAAACGATTGACATGTTAGTTACTCGTAAATTAAGGCTTAGTTAAATTAACAGCTTAGCGAAATTGATAGCTTAGTTAAATTAATAGCTTAGTCGAATTAACAGCTTAGTCAAATAATTAGCTAGTTAATATTAATTGAGACTTAAGTCTCAACTTAAAAAATATTTAAATACGGATTGATTTATGACCAATTATCATGACTCCTGGTTGATGTGATTATAACCACGGATCTGGTAACATTTACTGTTATTATGAGCAACACTCCGTGGCGTAAGTCTGAGTTGGAATTGTATGGCCCGTATGTGATATATAGAAAATATTACATAATGGCAAAGTACAAGCATATTTAAGTTAACTTAATTGTTTATATTCGAACGTGATATTCATACGTTAATACATAACG
>DWDU01005400.1:0-10032 GCA_018245575.1 Jemadia suekentonmiller
AAAATAATATAAGAAACACAAGTGACTGAAAAATAATATATATATATATATATATATATATATATATATATATATATAAAATATGGTTAAACCATACACATTGTTTGACAATCAAAGTCAAATTCAATCATCAAAATTCCACACAAATACCCTATAGAAGAATATTTGTTTAAATAATATGACTTAAGAACATTATGATACACAAACCATATTCTACTATTTACATAACATTAATTAATAAGTTAATATTACGAGGGAATATTTATTACAATTGCGAATATATTAATATATCTGTGTTAGTACTAAAAGGGGCAAGGAGGGAAGGGGAAATCGTTGTAGAACTTTGGACACCACCATATTGTTTGAATAGAAATTATGGAATATTACAATTATGGAATATGTATTCCCCAAAGAAGTAGGCACAATATTTGATGTAATGAAAATGGCTATGTCATAATTTTATTGTAGTGTAAGTCAGTATAGTCTTTCTGTATAAATGTCGATGTGATTTCACTATACAGGTGCCATAAATGTAAAGCCTTCATGTTATGTTTTAAGTATGCCACTAATACTGCGCTGAATATATTTAGGTGTTCGCCGACCAGTTGGGCGTTTTTGATAAAAACGCTTTTATTTTGAACATGTATATAAATGTGTACATATATGTTTATTGATATCAATATGATACAAAAAGTTATTATTGTATGATTGCCCTAGTTCCTTTACGGAGTCGGCTGAGAATAATGTTGTATATTCCACTGTCTGTTGAATTTTACATTGCAACATCTGAAGCGATTTTGACATAATTAAGTGTAGCAATAATTCGTATTCTGTGACACCTCTGGCGCTGGATGTCTTCTCTCCAATCTGAGTAGAAGTCGTTACTGTGTGTTTACCTATATGTATCTTTGTGAGTGGTGTTCAAATCTAATTAATAATTTCTGTATCTCTATTTAATAGTGACTGAATATCATGGAATAATCATGAAAGTGATGATGGATTTGCCATAATTTCAGGTCATTGACATTTAATACTGGACATAGATACAATTTGTATGTACAATAACTAACAGTTTTCTGTTTTCAAAAATCTTAAAACGTGGATAGTCAAATTATTTGAAAGGTGTTAAGAAAGTGTATAACGATTCGGTGGTGTCCGAAAGTTAGATAAAATACAGGCATGATTGATAACACACATACCAATTACATGTGGGTACAGCAAGCACTGGTATTTCCTAAATGACTAAACAGGCTATAGCCGTTAGTTTCAAGCTGATTGGCTACGTTACGTGAGTCACGACGCTAGCAACACTTAACCTAAGGACACTAGCAACATCAGAGGAAATAAAGTGGTGTCGACGGTCTTGAAGCACTCGCGACACTCGTTTCGCACATCGACGTACAGTTTACACGCATGTAATTTTGATTGGACTAATTATATGGAAGCGTTCGGAGCGAGCTGGCGTGCCTGCGCGGCCGCGGCCCGCGGCGCCTAGTCGGGCGCGTTGAGCAGCGACTGCGAGTCCAGCAGCAGGCTGGCGTCGATGACGCTGGCCTGCATGGCGTCCAGGTCGCGCGCCGCGCCGCCGCGCCGCACGCTGAACGGGTAGAAGCGCGTCACGGCTGCGCGCGCCGCTGCGGCCTCCGCGCGCTCCACCTCGCGCTCCGCCTCGTCCGCCGCCGCGTCCGTCGCCTGGCGCTCGCTCATGATCGACAGGGACGAAATCTTCTCGTTTAGCTTTTGGATCTGGAATTCGTAACAGTTATATCGTAATTTTATTACACTTTTATCAATTGCGATGAATGGTTACCATATATAAAATATTAAGTGTGGCCAAAAACGCAACACGTCGATGGATAAACGCTTAAGGGGAAAGGAATGACATACATGAGTTGAGGCGAACGTTTTCTAAGAGCTAAGATCGAAGTCTACTGTAGA
The DNA here is from genome assembly GCA_018245575.1 of Jemadia suekentonmiller. Taxonomy (NCBI): domain Eukaryota; kingdom Metazoa; phylum Arthropoda; class Insecta; order Lepidoptera; family Hesperiidae; genus Jemadia; species Jemadia suekentonmiller. The sequence continues at coordinate 1,939 of DWDU01005400.1, forward strand.
TAAATTTCAGCACACCACATTCTGGACAGTGAACCAATTAGACACCTCTAAAAATATGTCGTATTTATTTCTAAATATATGTTTAAGTGTTAGTAGCTACAGTAGTCTTAGGACAAAATGACATACAAACCATTCAACAGTATATCCTAGAGGTTCTATTAGTTCAAACATTCCTCCACAAGCGTGGCGGAGGAGGCCATGACGTCACCTGTGCCCGCAGCTCGCAGTAGTTGAGCAGCAGGTGCGCGCGGCCGGCCTGCGGCGCGTCCAGCGGCGGCAGCCAGCGCTCGTAGCACTGCGACCACAGCTCCAGCGCCGCCACGCCGCCGCGCGGCTCCAGGCGCGCGCCCGCCGCGCCGCGCCCGCCCGCCGGCGCTGCGACACACACCTGCGGCGTCAGTAGTGGCCGCACGGAGCGCGCCCGCCACCGCCCGAGGGGACGGCGCCGGGCTGTAGTACACTCCCATGCTGCACCAGTTTTAGTCAATAGTAGTATACGAAGCAATATGATCGGTGCTGTAAAGACGCTTTATCTGGCGCACTAAAGACTGAAGGTTTTAACGACTTAAATCACTCACATATCCTCTGCACGGGAGACTGCTCGTGCTTGTGCCCCGCGTACAGCGGGTTGTAGAACAGCGCTATGTCGTGCTCCGAGAACTGCTCCTCCCAGTCCCACACGGGCCTCTGGACGAAACTCTGAAATGTGGCATACAATGATATAAGTCTCAGTGGTGCTACAATACATTGTCATTTCCTTGCTTTGTTCCTAACTGAGTTTTCTACTCTTGCATATAGTTTAATAGATGTAACAGGAGTTTTATAACCTGACTTCACTTAATGTCAACCTTGATTTTACCCGCCCTATTTGGGTGTTCCTGCGTACGTGATACAAGGCTCGTGCTCATACAGAACAATTTTAACTATACTGCGGGACAATACACATACATGTAAGTGGCAAACTATTCAAATTTTATAAACAAGATTAATGTGGATTAAAATCTTAATGTAAAAGTGTGGAGGAATCTTTGTAATGTTTGCTAAACTTTTTGTTAGATACACTTGAAAGCAATGTTCAGTCTTGTAGTACTAACTGTCTATTAGTATAAATCTAGAAGTCCTTTAGAAAACTCTGCCTTAAACACTTAATTCTTGCTTTATCTTCTTGTATTTAAATGTATCTCATTGCCATTAGATGGGTAGATAAAGCTGGCAGTTCAACCTCACACAAAAATTTATTCATCAGCATAAGTTATTAATAATCTTAACATAGAATTTCATTCTGTGTACAGGATATCTTGGCGAAAATCCTAAAGTCAGATAAAAGAGATGTGTGGTGTCACCTTGGTGCCGGCCAGGTCGCGGTCCCGCGGGCAGTTGAACAGGAAGGTGTCGAAGAGGTGGTTGTGGGCGCAGTCCCACAGCGTGGTGAGGTAGGTCTCGGTGTACTGGAAGGCGTCGGGGAACTGCTGCTGCAGCTGCCAGGCGCAGTCCAGGAACAGCAGGAACACGGGCGCCGCCTGCGCCGCCGCGGGCTCGCGCGCCGCGTCGTCCTTGGCGCCGCCGGGCCGCGGCAGCCCGAACCTGGCCCGCGCGTGCAGCAAACGTTGTTCCTTTACTTCATTATATCGTATGGATAGGTCGACGGGTTGAGAGAGTTAATGATAACTATTGAACATAATTGAATTTCATCAACACAAAATATGACATATTGAGAAAATGAAACAAATATGCACCTATCACAAAATGGGTGACCGAGGGCCACCCACTCCTTCTGGACTAGCGACTGGAAGCCGGATATCGTTCGAAAGTGTGGGTCTATTAACAGTTGAGTTAATGATGATACCACTGCACAGTAGTCCACTCCATCCCCTGCAAAACAGACATGGACTATAATTATGCCTCGAATTATGCATCAAAATTTAATTTTAGTTTCTGTGTATTAAGTTTACTTTTTTTCATCATTTTTGTTCGCTGCCGATCTAAGGTCCTGGGTTCAAATCCCGGAACGGATACTATTGCATTTTTCTAGCTCACAATTTCTCCTGTATCTCCCTAGAGATACGCACAGGAATATAGTACGCTCTCATGTTTCATTAGTTTCGTTATGTGCCCTATTATGGAACAGATGGTGAGCCTATTGTCACAGATCGAGCCCAAATCTAGATTCTGAGCTCCTATTAGGAAATTCAGGATAAAAAACCCAATAGTACGCGACTCGGGGAACGAACCTGAAACCTCTCGATAATCATTCGCATTTGCAACCACTAGACCAACAAATAACGAGTAACACTAATTAAATAAATTTAATGGTAAGTAAACATATTTATGGAGGCAGGTAAAGTGTGACGAGCAGGATGGAGGGTGGGGTGTGTGCGGTAGAGAGCGAGGGGGTGCGGTGCGTGCGGTGGAGAGCGAGGGGGGCGGGTGCTGACCCTCCTGCAGCACGACGGTGACGTTGCGCGCGAGCTGGCGCGCCGCGTCGTGCGCCGCGCACACGCACGCGCTGACGTGCCGCAGCCAGCGGCTCGAGTCCACTATGGAGTAGTACTGCGAGTCCTGCATCTGCCGACCGCATGTATTGGACCACATTAAACGTTATATTTGTTGTGAAATTTTTAATGCTAGTGTAAATAACTATGATAATCTGTTTTTTTAAAGAAATAATATAACTATTTGTAGCTAATTCACCGAATAGAATATTATTGTTATTCATTAATCATGTTGATGTTAGTGCGCAAGCGTACGTGGATGTTGTACGACGTTTTTAGAGGGCGGTTATTAATTTCTATTTACCCAAAAGCTGGAGAGCGTGGTGGGCGTGCACAGGTCGACGAGCTTCTTGTAGGAGGCGTGCAGGCTGGCCAGCGGCGGCAGCGTGTTCGGGCCGGGGCCGCTCGCGAACGGGTTACCGCACAGGTATATCACGTAGGGCGGAGTTAGCTTCGGGTGTGAGCGTCGGACCTGGAAGTACATTATATTATTTACAAAATATAAAGGTACAAAAACAGAACATGAAATTGGGCACGGTGAACTCTTCGGCATAGAAATAATAAAGTTCTTATTCTGAACAGAGAAGCTTCACGCTTGAGCAGCTGCTGGTTGTAGACAAAGTGCAGATTCGTTTATGTTTGCACTACTACTGCCACTTATGGGACGGTTTTGCCCAGTATTTGCTGGATGCAATTGACTCGATTCAAAAATATGTCACGCTGATTCTTCGCACTAATACTTCGGGTGGTGAATTATAGCGCTCACTACCTCCAGACTACAAAGCCATAGTCACCGTATTAGTAACTCATGTGGAAGTGTTCTACAGGATAAGTTTTTAAGAGGACGCGCAGGAACTTCACGATTCCCCCTACCCCTTCCTACACTGAACATCTAGATGAACGAAGGGGGGCAAACTTATCTGGTAGATACCCCAATGGCCCGGACGAAACTGTTTGGTTCACGTTTCTTAATGGCCAAGGAGTGGATTGCTCTGGTAGCGTCTGTTTTCAGACATATATAATGTAAGGTTTTAGTGCGTATATGATTACCTGTTCTAATAAAACACTTTCGGCGGTGGCCGACTGGTCGGTGGGCAGCAGCTCCCCGCTGCGCAGCAGCGCGGCGCCGTCGGGCCGGCCCCACACCCACACGGGCACGCGCCCCGACCGGAAGTGGCGCGCGGTCTCCATCAGGTTGTAGTCCAGCACCGAACTCGGCACTATCAGCGTTTCGCCGGCCGTCAGCATGAAGGCGTCCGAGGTGCCGTTGATACAAGTTATCCTCCAATGCGGACACTCGCATCGCTCCAGCTCCCGCTTCCAGTCGCCGGGCCGCTGGAACATGTTCATGTCCGAGGGGATGGTGGGGTAGTACGGCTCTTTGTACTCGAACGCGAACAGCAGGTCGTGGCGCTTGGGGAACGCGTGGTGTAGCAGGGCCAATGCCACTTTCCTTCCGGTTCCTATCGGCGAGTTGGCGAAATTGAACGATATCACTTTCATATTCTGAAAAGAAAATTAATTGTTGTTTCATATGAAAAGTTTATTCAGTTTTTTTACCAACATATGTACCTATATTTAAGAATATTTCCACATTTATAGTTTTTTTTTTTGAATAATGCATGTAAACTTCAAATTCGAATTGAATTTTCATCGACCCATTATGCCGTTATGCTGATGAATTTCGGTGGCATATATGAATACAAAAGTATATGTATCACATACATTTATTTAAATTCAATTTGCTGGCGACTTATAATATTGCCTTTGTCTTTGTTGTACCTACCACACATCATTTACCCTCCCTGAGGTGACTGGTAGAGAACGCTACTGGGGATTACATTCACCCTTTTTAACCTAGCGTGAAGTTAACAATATAGACTAAATAAATAAACAAAACTGTAAGGAGCGGGCCAAGTTGCAAAGTATAGATACAGTACCTTAAATGCAATTATCAATAACTTTAAACTTTTTTTTCAACAGAAATAACGTAATATCACGCCTGTAATCCCCGAAAATGTAGGCAGAGGAATGTAGAACATTCCCGCGTTTCACCAGTTTCGTTTACGTCCAATTATGGAATAGGTGGTACCATGCATCGGGCACATATCCAGACTCCGAGCCACTAGTAGAAAATCTAAATTAGAAAATTTTAATAGTAGATTCCCGGGTGGGGAATCGTACCCAGGACCTCCCGATCGGCAGTCGCACTTGCAACCAAAGCGACCAACGAGACAGTCAAACAAGTCGGTCAGTTCAACAGAAATAAACATGAATTAATTGTTAATTTGATTACAATTAAACGCAGTGCAACTGGCTCACCTTGCACACGACCTGCAGCCCCTTGAGCTTGGCGGGCACGTCGGCGCGCGGCAGCAGCCGGCGCCGCCGCGCCGTGCCGCCGTCCGTCAGCCACAGCGCGCCCACGCCCGTCAGCGGCACGTCGTACACACCCACCAGGTGGTTCTTCTGGCCACACTCCTGCATAAAGCAACCATTATTCATTCTTTAAACGTAAGCGGTAAAACGTTTGAGTGTATTACTAGACTTCCCACCTCTTCGGGGATTACTGACGTTGCGTTACTTTTTTGTAATCATTCTACACCTTTTCTCTTACAGAGGATTTCCAGCATTGAATTGAAGCAGCGTGATGACCATGGTCTCTGCGACCGCGTTTCTCAAGCTTTAGATTTTTTTACGTAGGCGGATTAATTTCAAATTCCATAAGATGATAGAAATGTCTTGAAAGAGCTCATCGATTGCTGATAGCAGCATCCTTTTAGCAGAGGCGGCATCGCAATTATATAAAAATATCAAAAGTGCGTCAACAAAAATATACTTCGTGTAAATAAATATACACTAAGTAAATATAAATAAGTAAAATCTTAATATGAATAGGTAGAATTCGTCTACAATTTTGATATGGAACAGTAGAAGTGGCTATGACTATAGTAATCCAACTAAATGGTGGAGGTGGCGAAGTGTGGTTACTATCATGGTTCCTGCCACGTGCGTTATGTTTTAAAGACATGCATCTAGTCCAACCAACTCTGAATCACCGTGGGAAATGTTCGTCACACGATGATGATGATCAAAATGATTATAAGTCATACACACCTTCACCTTCACCTTTAATAGGTATGTTACAGGGTAAATTTAAATGTTTAACTGTGATATATTTTGTACCTGTAATAATGCAATTATAAATATATAAAACACATACACACAAACATATCATTCGAAGAGTGCAGTTCACCGACTTGCCCGTGCGGATCCATGGCACGGGCCTTCCCAAGGAGTCGTCACATCACAGATATATATGTACACAAGTCCTTTGTTGTAGACTTAACCACGGTCTTTTAGCGTGAGGCTTTATTTGTTAAATAGAAGTCGGACATCCGGGATTTCTTTGTTAAATGAACGTAATGATCGCGAATAAATTCATTGTAATAATACTCTAGAATAAGGTTACTGTTTTGGTTCGGTGTTAAAATATTAGAAATGGAAACATAATATGATGTACACAAGCAGGTTTCCGTGTGTGTATAAGTACATACATATGTGTGCGTGAGCGTACATGTGTTGAAACGATAGAGAGATAAAAATAACAAAAGTACAATAGTAACACAATGTACAATAAACTTCGAAGGGAATAATAGATCATAGGAGTCACGTGCTCTGTGTATAAGGCGGTCATCGATCTTTGTAATCGCGATAAAATCGCGTTGCATCTCTTCTTCCAAACAAAAACGAGTTGTAAATTTCAAGGACGTGACGTCATTCTAACATTCCATAAAGCACATCATCTGGTGCTGAAATCGTCATATATTTACTTATAAACGTTGTTTACCAAATCAACGATTTTTATCGAAACTTTTCAAAGATAAAAAATTTAAGGGAAATAGTAAGTAATAAAAAGAATTAAGCAACGGAATATACGAGTAACATAATATCACCGGTATTAATTTTCCTTTCTAGCTTTCTATTCTATACTACGCTGCACCACTGCTCATTTTAGGTATGAGTAAGAGTATAACAAGTCGACAGTTGGATAAGTTTTAAGGTCTTGCAAAGGGTTTTAAGGCATTCCATTTGGTAACGTGTGAGAATTTCCTAACGAGAGAGAGTTTTACAAAAATCTTACATCGTTGTTAGTGTGGTCGAGCGGCACGAAGGAGACCTTGTAGTTGGTGACGAAGAGCGAGCCGAAGCGGCCGCGGTCCATCTCGCTGAGCGGCGCCAGCAACACCACGCTGTGCGCCGCGCCCACTATCAGCTCGCCTGCAAATCACAACAACATGCAATAAATCACTTGGTACATGACAACACCTGACCGAATTTAACACTGAGTTTTCTTATATATATTCAGCCGGATAAATTGGCAGAGACCACCTGTGTTAGTAAGTAGTTACCGTTAAGTAATAGTTGAGGACTTTAATCCTGATGCAAAAGTAAATTTTTGTAGTATTGTATTAGGGGTGTTTAATTGTAGGTTCACCCATTAAGTGGGATTAATTTTTTTTGGGTCACAAGCGTTTAAAGACAACAAAATTACCAAAAAGCCAGAGCCTGTGTTATGGTAATCAGACAGCTCAAAAATGTAGACTCATGCATTTTTAAATATATCCTTACACACAATTTCACATCCAGGCACAATAAACGCGAGCTCATCGTACAAATTTACCTACATATGTCATGGGAATAGAACCAACGTTTCCGGTTAATCAGTCGAGATTTATTGACCACTTGATTAGTGGTCAATAAATCTCGTTAATAAGAATAACAATACAACAAAAGAACGGCTGATAAAAGAATGACGAAGCAGATGTAAAATACGAATGTTGATGGACGCAGGTGCCGAGGGAGGCCGAGACTCACCTATCTTGGTCAAATAGGCCAGAGGCTGGCTGATGGGGGGTCAGAAGTCTCCGAAACCGTCGTGCATGTATCAAGAGTGTGATGAATGTGGAAGAAGCGCGGCAGGTCTGCAAGGATAGAGATATTTGGCACTGGGTGCTCTATGCCTACCCAGTAAAGGACCCGGCGTGAAGATATGTATGTATGTAATAACACATGTACGAACATGTAATGTAACAGCTGAATCGGTAAGGTGCTCTGCGATTGCCACCAAATTAACCATTTGCTACTATCGATGTTTAAAAGAAACACAAGGTTCGCATGACCCGAAGTGGTTAGATCCCGATAAGTGTGAATAAAACATTACTATCTATGCCGTTATATCGCGGCAGATACAGCCGCAGTGACGTTTTTTCGATTGAAACGTAATCGGCCTATGCGTCGGACACGTGTCAATTAATTGTTTATCGAGTCGTTCGTGTATGTCTAATATATTTGGACACGACGAATACAATTCGACACATTAATAATACTAATATCACGTCTCTGTTGGTGGATGCGAAGAGCCGAAGATCGAGCTCGGTGCCGTGGTATTGGAAAGGCCTGTATCTAGTTTTACTTAGTGGTCCATGTAGATCCTGGCTCAGCCCAGGGGGGGGGGGGGGGGCTTGCCCACCATCCCCCCCCCCCTGCATCCCCCTTTGGGGTCTTTGGGGTTGTTCAATAGTGAATTTTTTTTCAAATT